>CAIGRT010161522.1:0-21432 GCA_903798405.1 Fraxinus platypoda
TTCTCTATTTAAAAAAAAAAAAAATGATGGCGCTACACGTACATCACAAATTACAGATTTTTTTTACCAACAAACGATGGACGAGACATTATTGATTCAGAATTTCACCAACTAAAAAAAAAAAAATAGAACTCTCCACTTTCTTTTTTGCCACCCCACCAATGTGTAAAAAAAATATGTAAATGGTGATGTACAAATATCATTATCCTAAAAAATATTGGTATTATTAAAAGAAAAATATTTGTTGTATGTCACATTTTACATATTGACAAGGTGTTGAAAAGAAAGTGAAGAATTTTTTTTATTGGGTTGATAAGATTTTGATCCAATCAATCTCATCTATTGGTAAACAAATATGTAAGTTGTGATATATGTACAACCGTCATTAAAATTTTCAACACATTTGACCAAAGATTATGACATAAGATGCTAGCCTGGCTATACTTGAATCCTCTCATAATTCAGTTGCTTCTCAACCACAAACAAGGGACCAACACCAATAATCTTCTTGTCTAATTTATCGGCATAAGAAAAATGTTGAACAATTATGAAATTACCCACTTTTTCAATTTATATATATATTATTTTATTTTGGTTAAACTCGATTTAATAAATGAAAGTAGATTTCTAAAATAAGTTATGTTGCAGTAACTAATAGAGAGTTAATAGTAACACCATCCCAATCATATGCTATAATCCACACAATGCAGTTAATGAAAATTTTAGGGGTTGTTCTCTTTAACGTTTTCAGTTCGTTTTCTGTTTTCGATTTTTCAAAACAGTGAAAACACGTTTACTTACTTATTTTGAAAAACGAATTTCCGAAAATGAGTTTAAAATTTACAAAGAAAATAGAAAACGACAAAAATGTCGTTTTGGGTGTTTTCATTTAAAATCAAACCTAAATTTTCAAAACGCAATTTGGGCATTTTCAAAATTCCACCACCGCTAACCACCGCCAACTACCACCGCGACCACCACCAACCACCACCACCAACAAGGACCGCACCACTGAACAACCGCCAACCACCACTGCACCACCGCGACCCAACCTTTCAAGATAAACACCACTACACCACGACCAACGAAAAAGGAAACCTACCACCGCCGTCGTCCCCGCTACAACAAAACCCACGATCGTCGTCTCCCCCGCCACAACACCACTACACCACCGCCAACAAAAAATCGTAGCAGAACCACCACCATCAACAAAAAATAAATAAATGAAGGACTACAGCGTCGCGCACTGCTGAGCGACCACCGCCAACCACCCGCTCCAAGCGTAGCATTGCACAGCTGATTCGATTGTGATGGTTGTTGTCGGCGTCAACATAGACTAGAGAGAGGGGGGATGGGAGGAGAGAGAGGGAAGGGGTTGGGAAGAGAACGGGTTTTGGGTTTTTTTTTTAATTTTGAAAATAAATTTTCAAAATGACAAAAAGAACACATTTTCAACAATCTCAAAATGGATACTTAAAACACAAAATCCAAAATGAATTCAAAACTCAAAACACAAAACTGAAATACGAAGAGAACAACCCCTTATATTTTATTTCTTGTTTTTATGTTTTGAGAAAGTGTATATATGATAGTGCAACGATAATCTCAAAGTAAATGAAAGCAACAATAAAAAAAATTAATACAATGAATAAATTTAAACGACTCAATGGTACTCACGAGGTAAACCCTCATGTTGTACATAGAACGGGTCATGCGTCTTGTTGTGGCATGATCCAAATTCCATGTAATATTATATTTGGTTGAATAGAAGAAGTCTAAAGAATTTGAGTTTTGAGAGTCCTAATTGATAAAGATAAAATTTCATCAAGGATTGAAATTTGGCTTGGAAAAGAATTTTGAAATGAAGAAAACAACTTGAAGCGAAAAAAGAAAAAGAAAAGAATGTCCGGCGCCGCAATGCCAGGCATGGAGCGTCGCGGCGCCGGCACCCCTAAACTATACAAAGCACCCGGTGCTGCAGCGCCAGGAAGTACATGTTTTTAATTCCAATTTTTTATTTTTATTTTTATTCTATGACTTCTTTTTCATCTAGAACTATTCAACAACATCTTGAAAGTTAGAGAGCTTATATTACAATTAAGAGTATTGAGATCTAGATATTGTAAACACAAATGCTATTGATTATAGTGAATTTTTCTTCCTCTGCCCGTGGTTTTTTCCCGTATTGGATTTCCACGTAAATCTTGTTTATTTCATTATCGTCATTATTTTGTGATCCAAAATTCATAACACGTCCGAACTGAAACTTGTTTTGATCATAGTAGTTTAAATGGTCGGGATCGCTCGTTGGTGAAGGGTCTCGTCCGGAAAAAGGGGTCCTGGTCCCATATAAGTGTCCAAGTTTAGGTGGATAATTGAAGAAAAGTCTCCAAATTTTTTTCTTCAAATCAACCGTCTTACGGTACTATCTTACTTTCTATTTCATAATTTATAGAAATTAATTCTAGTGTAGTTAAGCAATCCACTAGAGGAAGTTTGGCACATGCCAAAGGACCCCCACCTTTTTTTAAATGGAAAAGTCTTGATTTTATTGTTCAAAGATAATGATGTAACAAAACCTAATCTTGAATTTAGGCAAATCATAAACGCCAATAAATATGAATGGGGTGTCACTTCATAAGTTAGGCATTTGAAAAAGCCAACCAATTAGGCCTTTTGATGTAAATTTATTATTATTATTTTTTTTTATCAATTCCGGCACGACACGTTTAGTATTCACCAATATTTATTGCATGCTTAGCGAAATTCTTATTTCAAGATAACATGTAAAAAAAAAAAGGACTTTTATTGGGACCCCAATGATATATATGATTAAAAATGAGTTTTGAAAAAAATGAGGACCCAGTTAGCTTGCGTTTGAGCTTTCAGTTTTGAGTTTTAAGTTCATTTTCAATTTTTCGTTTGAGGGTGTGTTTTAGATTGCTAAAAATGCGTTTGATTTGTTATTTTGAAAAATTATTTATCAAAACAGAAAAATAAAAAATAAGTTTGGTTTGAAATTTGAAAAATTATTTTATGATATTTTATTCCATGAAATTTAATTTTTCAATAAAAGAAAAAAAATTATATTCATATATTATAAAGTAATATATACATTTTTAAAGTTCATGAATCTTACAATATTTTTTCTCATTATAAAAGTAAAATAAAAATAATAATAAATTGAATTCAAAATATAGGAAATAAAAATAAAAATAATGCGAACTCACGCAATAATTGTAGCTACGAAACCTACGGCAAATTAGATCAAGCCCAAGAAACCCAAGAATCAACGTTGAAAGAAAGCTTGGTCCAATAAATTATTGAACTAAAGAATCAAGATACTTACAAAAATATATTGAGCCCGTAATCACAAATTTTATGAACCTTACTTAAATTGTTGAACGCCACAATAATTTAATTCTTAATAAGTTAGAAATTAATTTGATGAAGAACGAGAAGAAAATAATATACATTGCAATAATATCCCTCCAATTGTGTGTTTTTCATTATATGGAATGAGTTCTATTTATATGAAACCCATAAAACCTAGCTAAAAACGAAATTACACTTAAAAGATACCATAAAAGAGTTTGACTAAAATAGAAGTCTAAACAAAACTTGAAGAAAAAAAAAAAAATCGCTTAGAAAGTGTACTATGCGGCCGCATAGTGAAACTGCATGCGGTCGCATAGGCCACTTCTACTGCCCTCAGTTTGGTTCGGTATGGATGCATGCGGTCGCTTGCATGAGTATGTTATGCGGTCACATAGCTTTGCCCTGCAACTCCCTCGTCTGTTGCTTGCACCAAATTGATTTATCTTGTTTATTTTTTTAAACCCAATATAAAACTTGTTCATTTGCTTGTTATGATCGATGCTTCGTCCACTGTACTTTGAATAAGCAATTACGTAGCTTCCTTAACCTTCTTTGCCTGTGAACTCGTCATTAGTCATTCATCCATGATCAACGAATCATTATACTCGCTAGCTCTCATACCATGATTCTCGTCAAAAAATAATGGATTGAAAATATTTTTATCTATGTTTATTTAAATAATTTTTTTAGACTTTTATGTAAATAATCGTTAGAGTTTAACTTTTTTTGTTTTATTTTTCTTCAAATTTTTAGAATTTTTTTTTTCAAATTTTTTAGTTTTTATTTTTTAGAATTCTATTTCTTTAGAATTTTAGCCCTTGTTTGAGCCCTTTTTTTTGGGCAAAATACATTTTTTACTAGTATTTTGTTCGATAATGTGTGGTTATAAAATAAAGAAAAGTTTTGGATTTACGTGTAAAATTATTTTATTGAAAATGTGTGATTGAAAATGAGTTTTTAAAAAAATGAGTTTTTGAAAAAATGGGGGCCAAACATATTTTATTTTCTAAAATTTTAAATTTTAAGAAAATTATTTAAATAAAATTTTATTTAAACTCTTGTTTTTATATATTTTGAGTGTTTTCAGAATTTTCACAAAAACACGTTTTGAGTTTTATGTTATAAGTTTCATTTGTTTTCAAAAATACGTTTTCAGAAATATCACACCAAACATGTTTTCAGTAATTTGTAAAATTGAAAACTTAAAATAACTTGAAAACGACAAACCCAATGTACCTTGAGTTTTTTTTGAAAAAATTGGTCTCAAATATATCTATGAAGATTGAATGTGATAGAAAATCCAAGCATCAATAGAGCATAGAACTAACTCTCTATTTTTATTTTTTTTTTGGAATAGATTATACAAAAAATGATTTTATTTGAGAATGTATATTGAATATATTTTAAATTTATATGCAAAATTAATTTATTGAAAAATACGTAATTAAAAATAAACATAAAAGAAATGGGATTGAAACGGCATTAAATCCTTTTTTCCTTGTGGCGCCAGCCAGGCTGGGTATTGTTGGGCAAAGTAGGACCATATTTGTCAAAGTTGGGTTTGCGTGCGATGTTTTGACAAAAAGAAAAAGTGACCGTAATTATCAAAATAATATTAATTTTTTTAATTAAAAGAAATTGTAAAACATAAAGGACAAAAAGGACATGGCCACAACTTCATTAGCATATGCAAAAAAAGTGATACCAAAAGAAAAAAGAAGCATATACGCGTGGCATCAATCCCAATTGCTTCCCACTGTGAAACGGTGAGAATAATGATTATTAATTTTTCGATTAATAATATTTACATTCTTCTTTAAATAAAATAATTTTATACGTAAATATATGAAAAAAAAAATTACTTTTTAATTATATATTCTGTAAAAAATAATACTATGCTTATATCATTGGCTTGTAATGGTCAAATTCATAAAATTGACATGTACTTTCACACCTCCATCTTTTCTACAATTATTAATGCTATAAAAAAATTATTTAAAAATAAGAATTGTTTATAAAATAATTAACCTTTCAACCGAAAGTACAAAAGTAAATTATTTAAAAATGAAAGGAGAAATAAAATTACATTTTAAGATTAAGAACCTGTTTGTTTCCGATTAAAATCCAATTAAAATTGAAAATATAGTCATTATTGGGTCTCACTCGTCTAATAAAAGTCAACTATAACGATTAGTTTTTCAATTTTAATCCGATTTTAATCTCTATCGAACACGCTCTAACTAAACTTTTCATAACGCATGTCGTGTAATATACTTTTTGTGTCATTTGTTTAACATCTGGGAATAGATTTCGTGAAATGTGAATTTTTTTTAAAAATGTGTGGTTAAAAGGCGGGAAAGCTATTGATTCAGTGTAAAATTATTCTATTAAGAGAGCGTGTGATTAAAAATGAACTTAATTAAAAATAAATAAAAATAAAGAATTTGCACCAACTTAAATGAAATTGTGAAGTTATTTAAAATTTAGCGAGTTGAAAGGGCTTCTTTATTTAAGGCTTTATTTCATCAAGTGGGATTTATATATTATTATTATTTTTTTTTTTTTAAATTTTTAATTCGTATCGCTTTTTGATGTTATGCCAAAACACGATGCGAATCCTTACCTTTATTTGCATATGAGTTGGTAATAATTAATGTGTATATTATAGCATTATTAATGGGATTACAGCATTCATCTTCAGTTTGTTGGTATCTTCACTTTTATGCTGGAAAGGACTTGTTCTACCAAAAAGTAGCTTAAGAGCATGTTTCAAAATTATTTATAAATAAATAAAAATAAGTGAATAATGTTTGTGAGTTTATTTTTGAATATAATAAATAAAATTAATTTAAATGTTTTCGACGTCTTTACTTGCGTATCCAAATATTCTTTAAAGATTTGCCACTTTCAGATGTCTTGAGGTTAGTACATTACTGTTGTGGTAATTCAATGGAGCAAAAATCGTGATTTTAGCTAACAACTAGCTAGGTTTGTACAGCTCTAAAGGTTGTCTTGTCTATAAACCAAATTTCAATTCCTAGGCAGAACAAATCGTATCACCGCAATTGTCCCTTTGCGTAAATCAGTATCATAGGGATATCACATACATCCAATCTTCATGTCATGAAAATTCACTGTATTTGTCCAAATCGATAGACATTATCGGTTGGACTTAATTTCTGTACGGATGATGCGGTCAACAGTATCTCGACCATCTCCTCTCCACTTAGAGATTAATTGCGCACTGGAACACACCTTTAGGAAGTAAAGATCTCTGATTGAAAAAAAAAAAGGTTCAACGACCGTTTACACTACAATAATCAAGTCAATTGTCAAACGAGGGAGAACGAGTGTAAAAGACGGGAAATAGGATATTTGGCTAGGATTAAAATACAATACCTTGTGTGTCAAATAGACTCCACCTATATAAAAGAAGGAAAATGGGCCAAAATGGACCGTTGAACCAAGTCGATATACAAATGAGGTTGCTTGATTAAATAGGCACAATCCAATTGACATAATTGATTGTCGAGTCGGCAAATTTGAAACTCCCTTCACCACAGTATGTCACATAATTTATAGATATAACAATATCATAACACCAAAAAATTAATTATATTAGTCTTATTTTTGTGTAACCAAAAAAGTCGATAAAAATTAAAATTAATAATTAATTTTAATTACACATTTTATGGACTCACAATTGTTATCAACTACTTAATTATATATTTCATCAGATAACATTATTTATTACGTCAAGCCAAAAAAAAATAGTTGTGGAAAAGCAAGACATGGTTTAACTATACAATTTAAGTTAAAAAATCTGACTAAATCTAAAGTTACATTATATTTTTTCATCTGAACGTGTTTAATCCCCACTTCCTAACTTCCAAATTTTGCGAACTTGATGTAATAAATTCCACCATTGTTGACACGTTGACACTTAATCATGGCATGTGATCACTGATGTAACGGTTAGAAACTTGAATGAGTATTACCTTAAGAAAGTAACTTCAGCAATCATGAACGTAAGTAACTCCTTTAAATTTTTTCTTTTCTATCAACAACATAATCTCGTAGACGTATACCATTATTTATGCTATTCACACCTCGATTTACAAGATTTTAAGATTTTATGCTATCAATATTATGAAGAAAACATATATAAGTTATAATTCTATTTATTATATTGTGTCTTTAAAATTAAATAATCTAATCATTCCGAGTATATAAAATAAAGTAGAGTTAACCACATCAAGACAATGAAGTGGAATAATTAACATCACATGCTTCACTTTTGACAAGTGTTTTTGAGTGGCCATTGAGTGTCTGTCTAATTTAAAATAATTTTCCTTTACATTTGGAAGTGAGAAGGGCAGTATTGAAACTGTAGACACCCCTTTTAGTAAACGTTAATTATGAACTCTCAATTACAGAGAAACATCCTTTTGACTTCCATAAATTCTAATTTTCTCCAACCCTAACATTTAATGTTCCTTTCATAGGATTTTTGAATAGTCAAAAGCTATTTCTGAAATTAAAAAGTTGCTTTAAATATATTTTAATAATTTTTTGCAAATATTTCGTCTATATGAGAGAAAAAAATCACCAGAATTGCAACAGACCACTCACACAAGGGTGGGGTCCGCACATTTTTTTTTCTTTTTAAATACATGGTGGGGCCCACATTTGTCTCTATTCTGGTGCAATTATGGTTATTTTTTTTCTGTACAAATACTTTTTCTCATATGAGTTTTAGATAAAACTCACACAATTTAACTTTTTCATTAAGCTTTCTACAAAAAGCAAAAGAAAAAGTCCAGTCGAACGGGCCCTAAGCTGATTTAGTACTATTTTGTAATTAAAATAATTGTAAATTAATTCTTTCATGATGTAAATTAGTCCTACCTAACTCGAATGAATTTATTGGATGTTAGTGTTGTGATTTATTTAATTTATATGTTGATCCATAGCATGATTAATGGCAATTAATTGAGTCCCACATTTGTTATTGAGACTCTTTTGAGATGGTAAATATTGATATCAAATTTTGGCTTGTAGCTACGCTCGATATCAATGCTCAAATTTTCAAGATCCAAGACTTAGTTGTATATAGAATACCGAATACTCTTTTCTAGTCAATTCATTTATTGGACCTTGTCTCATCTAGTATGATATGAATAATAGCAAACACAAATGACAAATCTATTAATTGTTCCAATATTACTAATTGAAGGATAAATTTCATTCCAATAATTACACTTTCACTCTAATTATACTTCGATTTTATTTCATCAAGTTATCGCACTTTTGTTTGATTCAATCTGATAACTTAGTCCAATTCCATTACTTGGTCTGATGTGAATTGATGATGTGACAATCGATTAATAATGATAATCTATTTATTTCACAAAAGTTGCACTTATTTCACTTCAACTAAGAGTCACGTGTAGTGATCGTCATTTGTTGAATATCACGTCATTTGGTTTTCTTAAGTGGAATTAGATGTTAAATTAAAGTATAATTATTTGAATGAAATCAAATTTGTTGGTGTCCGACCTTAAACATAACCACATAACCACTTCAAAAAATGATTAAAAATACTAAAATGTGAGATCTCCAAAATCACAATGGTTGGCCCATGGGGCTCATTAGTGAGTCGGTCATTAACTCGTCGTAATTAGAAAACGTCATTATGATCAAACTGTAAAGGTATTTCTCGTAACATCAACACATCCATGACAACGAATTAAAGGAAGACAAATGTGTTATTTGACGTCGCACATCACCTTTCATCAATCTGAAAAGAGTCATGACTGCCTAGACAGCAAGTAATCATAACTTAATTCAATGACACACACATCGAGATTACACTATGGCCTCATACGATAGGGGACGGCAAGCTCCTATTGAAAGGCTTATAAATAGAGGCGATGGTCCATACAAAAGGCCGAGCTAAGCAATTTTTAAAAATAGTTTGCAAAAACATTTGTAAATAAAAATTTCATCTCTTTCAATATCATTCCAGCAAATTAAATGCAATTGTTTTGTTAAAATTCTCTTGAATTGATCTATTATTACCACGCCAATTTTAATAATCAACAAAATTCAAAAGCATAACCATTTTACATAATGTATGAATATATAGTAAGTCATGAATCTATGAAACGTGTGAATTAAAAATATGCCGGATCAACTTAAATAAAAATTTATTCTTCGCCAAGCATGCCCACAATATGTTGGAAGTATCAATTCACATTAAAGGTTGAACCCCGCCCCTAGAGCATCGTAGAGAAGGTAAATCGCGAAATGTGCATCAGCAGGCCAGAGTACAAGAGTTGCCATACTGGTGCCTACAAAAAAGTCCAATTCCAAACCTTGTAAGAGGCAGGAATCGAACCCTCACACTGCGGCAGCCAACTTATAAATGATGAGAATCATTAGCAAACCTGCAAATCCAATGAATTTTACTTTGCCCCTAGTACTGTACTGGAGAATTTTTATTTATGAACGCAACTGGCCTGATATGATTTCAAAGAATTTGCAGGCACAGTCAGATCCCAATAAATAAAACATATGCCTCATTAAAGTAACTTATAATTTAGTTAAACTGAAGCTTTTGCTCAGTAATAATATTAGTTTCAAGGCAATTAATTTGCTGTCTTTCTTAATGATTCCATAAAGAATTAATTTGAGAGGAGGAATCTGCAGATTTTGCTATGATATTCTGATTAATTATCCAGTTGGTAAACTTTTTTAAAGGCTTAATTGATTAACTGACAAATTAGAACTTAAAGATGAAGGATTGTGGACAAAATCTAGTGGAGATCCAACCTGTTTTCACTTTGGGATTTATTCACCCTCTTTCACTTGATTGATGGAGGTACCTACAATTTCAATAATTAATTTTATTTTCGTTAAATGGCGCGACATGCAACAAAATTATTGTTAAGTAATTATAAATTGTGAATCTTACAGAATATGTAATAATAAATGAATAGTAATTGTGAGTCCTTCAAAATTTATAAATAAAAATAATATTTAACTAGAATAGATTAAATTATAATTACTGAATGACTTGTTAATTTCCTTTTTTATTCATTACTTTAAATTAATATAGTTTGCATTTATAACTCTAGGGTGGTTACAACTTGACATAATTAGACTATGAATTATGAACATGTTTAGCTGTTTGTCTCCTTTTAAAACAATACTCTTTAATTTTCATACTTATTTTCAACAGCACATTCACGTAATAAAATATTTTACAGGTAAATTCAATTTTTTTTTCATATTTTTTAACAGAACATTCTCCAAAAAATTACTATTTAAAACATCATTTTCCCCAATAATGACCATCAAACAGGGACTTAAGTGTTTAAGAATTGTAAGTCGTACAAAATGTGTGAATAATAAATTATTGATTCTAAAAAAAATGTTGATAATAAATATATTAAGCAAATTTAAATTATAATTTATATTTTACCAAACATGTTTTTGATAAGTACAGCTAGAATTATTTTACAAATATAGTCCTGGCTTAATTAAAAAATAAAAGAAAAAGAAAATGTACTATACACCACAAACATGGCACTGGCTCAATACTCATATTTCTCCTTTACAATACAGACTTCACTTCAAAGAAACTAAATCTTGCTCTGGATCCAAACCCTAAAAAATTTCAACAATATAAAAAAATTGTGTGGTGCAACAAATAAAAAATGTTTAATTTACAATATGTCGTTTTGCTTATGACCATATTAGTAAACACGAAAAATACTTACACATTCCTCCGTGTGAAAAAAATTCCAATACTTGGAAAATATCTAATAGAGAAATGTTATGTATGAGCACGGGTGCTTGTCACCAACATTAGTGATTGTAGGGTCTACTGATTTATTGTTCAATGAGCTAGCCCGAGATGTGTTTATTTTTTCTTTTTTCGAAGCAACGGGGATGTACTTTCATTAGCGAGTAATGTTATTTATCAGAGTGACCCCACTGTCATTCAGAGTGTTCATTACTATCGGTGATGGATGACATTATTCTTAATTCATTCGATAATAAATCGATAAATTCTACTGTCATCTCAAACAGTGATAAGAACTAATTTAATAAAAGTAATGTTATTTAGTACTATGATTCATTGGCGATGAGACATGTATTTATATGTTTGCGTAGGTTAGCATACTACTGTAAATTTCATTCTTCACTTTTACTTATAATTTACGCATCTTTAGAAAATCTGTCTTTTGGTCGATAGCCCAATCCCAAGTTTAAACTTTAAACACAGTGTTCTCTGTCGGGTGCCAAAGTTTCTCTCTCTAGGCCCGTCTCTGGCTTTAATTAATCATATGTCAATTTCGGTTCACTAGTGCGCGTCTGAGTATTTTTTACACCCTGTAAAAAAAAAAAAAAAAAAAATCTAAGCAAAAAGTAATTTTAGAAATGAGTAAAAAAACAAGAAAATAAGCACAAAGCAGTTTATTTCCTATCTTGGCCATGCTACTGCTGCAGAAGAAATGATAGCAATAACAATGAGAGAGACAATATTAATAAAACAAAATTAGAGAGAGAAGGATAAGGAGGAGTGTTGGTTTGATTTTTGGAAATCGTAAGTTTGAAGCAATGACACAAGATTCTGTGGAAATAAAGACGATAGAGCAGTGGAAATGGTCTGAAATGCAAGACTTTGAACTCGTTGTGTCAGCTCACTCAGATAACTCGTCAGTAGAAAATCCTTCATCTATTAAAGGCCATAACAACGTTAATTCAGCTGCAAAAACAGCAGTAAATACTACTGCACAAGTCAAGGAAGAAGAAGAGGGGACCTCTCAAGAGAGAAAAGAAACAATGGCAGTTTCCACCTCTGGAGATAAGAAAGATGGTGGTGGTGGTGAGGCGGAGAAGCCAGGTTCACCGCCGACTGCGGTGGGGCTTGGGGAGCTTTTCAGATTTGCTGATGGTCTGGATTATTTTCTGATGACTATTGGTACAGTTGGTGCCATTGTTCATGGAAGTTCATTGCCTTTGTTCCTTAGATTCTTTGCTGATCTTGTCAATTCTTTTGGCTCCAATGCAAACAATGTTGATAAAATGACAGAAGAGGTTTTGAAGGTAACTTCAATGTTCCACTGAATCCATTTTCTTGAATTATAGTCGTGTGCAAATTAAATTATTTCTATTTTGATGGCTATTTGCAGTATGCATATTACTTTCTTGTAGTGGGAGCTGCAATATGGGCATCTTCATGGGCAGGTATCTTTACCATTTTAGTATTGATATTAAGAATTTTCTTGATTGAAATAAGAAATATTACTAATTTGATTGTTTTTCAGAAATATCATGTTGGATGTGGACTGGGGAGAGGCAATCAACAAAGATGAGGATCAAGTACTTAGAGGCTGCTTTGAATCAAGATATTCAATATTTCGATACAGACTTTCGCACTTCCGATGTTGTTTATGCTGTTAACACTGATGCAGTGATGGTCCAAGATGCCATTAGTGAGAAGGTGGTACACTGGACAATACAATGAACAAGATTATAATTTATTTATACTTAAGCATGACATATTTGAAATGGTCTATATTTAGAATTCTGATAGAAGTAATGTTTGTGTTTTTTACTGCAGTTGGGTAATTTTTTACACTATATGGCAACATTTGTATCTGGATTTGTCGTTGGTTTCACTGCAGTGTGGCAATTAGCTCTGGTCACTCTGGCTGTAGTTCCTCTGATTGCAATAATTGGTGGCATTCATACAGCAACATTAGCAAAGCTTTCTGGCAAAAGCCAAGAAGCCCTTTCTCAGGCAGGAAATATTGCAGAACAGGTGAAAATTGTTGTATAATTATTGAAACTAAAATTAGTTCCAAGTGAAAAAGGCTAAATTTGGGCCAAAAATTGCAGACAATTGCTCAAATTCGGACAGTATTGGCGTTTGTCGGTGAATCAAAGGCATTACAGGCATACTCTGCAGCATTGAAGGTAGCCCAGAGAATTGGTTACAGGATTGGGTTTGCAAAGGGAATGGGATTGGGAGCTACATATTTTACTGTTTTTTGCTGTTATGCCCTTCTACTTTGGTATGGAGGTTATTTAGTTAGGCACCATTTCACCAATGGAGGACTTGCCATAGCCACAATGTTTGCAGTTATGATAGGTGGACTGTAAGTTCTTACATCTCCGTACATTTGATCTTACTTTGTCTTTGTCTGATTGGATAGTGCTCGACTGTATTATGAAAAGAAAAAAGAAGCTAAAATCTTATTCTCGTGAGCTGGTTAAACACGGTTAAAGACATTATCATAGATTACTAGTAGTGCTAATGTTCTCTTTAACTTATAGGGCTTTAGGACAGTCTGCTCCAAGCATGGCTGCATTTGCTAAGGCAAGAGTTGCAGCTGCTAAAATCTTCCGTATAATTGATCACAAACCGGCTGTTGACAGAAACAGCGAGTCGGGGTTGGAATTAGATTCAGTAACAGGACAAATAGAGCTAAAAAATGTAGATTTCTCCTACCCTTCAAGGCCGGAAACTCAAATACTCAACAATTTCTCCCTTGCCCTTCCATCCGGGAAGACAATAGCCTTGGTTGGAAGCAGTGGCTCTGGAAAAAGCACAGTCGTATGCCTCATCGAGAGATTTTATGATCCTACTTCAGGTGAGGATTTTACCTTCTAGTATTAATCACATTTCTACACAATGATGCCATAGGCATGAGATCATCATTGTAATACTCTTTCTTCATAGTGAAAATTTGTAGAAATGAGTGGACGTAACTCACATTGAGGTTGAATCACTATATATCTGTGTGAATTTCCAACTATTGTTTAATACCACTCTTAGGATAAGGGCTTAATCCGTAATACCAACTACACAGGACAAGTTTTGCTAGATGGGCACGACATCAAGACATTGAAGTTGAGGTGGCTGCGGGAGCAAATGGGACTGGTAAGCCAAGAGCCGGCACTATTTGCCACCACCATCAAAGAAAACATACTTTTGGGGAGACCTGATGCAAGTTTAGTACAAGTCGAAGAGGCTGCAAGAATTGCTAATGCACATTCGTTCATTGTCAAGCTCCCGCAGGGCTATGATGCTCAGGTTAGCTAACATAGACATATTATATACACATCTTAACTTGGCAGTATTATTCTGCACTTAAATATCAATGCAGAACTTCTATATTTGTTATCCAAAATTCAAATTATGACAAAATCACTAGAGCATGGCATGTTTGTTCTTCACTTTGAGTATAAAGTTAAATTTTATTTAATGAATCCAACACTCTAAAATGTAAGTTTTTGACCCTCGTATCAATTGAACCTTGCTTGAAAGTTCTTAAGCTCAAATCAAGCCATTCTTGATAGGTATAGTAATAAACATGGCTTGAAGTCAGGCTCATGTCCCGTCAAATTGACATTTATAACCCTCTTAGAATTTCATGAGGATGCATAGCCTTAAAGATGAAATTTATTAAAATAATAATTTGGCAATGGCAGGTTGGGGAGAGAGGATTGCAACTCTCCGGGGGACAGAAACAGAGAGTAGCTATTGCTAGGGCAATGCTCAAGAACCCTGCAATCTTGCTATTGGACGAGGCAACTAGTGCCTTGGATTCTGAATCGGAAAAGCTAGTGCAAGAAGCATTAGATCGGTTCATGATTGGAAGAACAACTCTAGTCATTGCACATCGCCTCTCCACCATTCGAAAGGCTGACCTTGTGGTTGTACTGCAGCATGGTACCATCTCTGAAATTGGAACTCACGATCAGCTCATTTCTAAAGGAGAAAATGGTATCTATGCAAAACTTATCCGAATGCAGGAAGCAGCTCACGAAACTGCTCTCAATAATGCCAGAAAAAGTAGTGCACGGTATATATCCCCTCTTAGTCTGACGTTGTTCTCCAATAATCTGATGAAAATTGAAAAGTTTTCTTGAGTTCAGCTCTAAGTATATGTAATGAACTGATGTCTTGTTTCTTGATGCGATTCTTCCTCTGCAGGCCATCTAGTGCGAGGAACTCTGTAAGCTCACCGATAATTACCAGAAATTCTTCTTATGGTCGATCACCTTACTCGAGAAGACTGTCTGATTTCTCTACTTCAGACTTCAGCCTATCCTTGGACGGTGCATATCCTAATTATCGACTCGAAAAGCTTGCATTCAAAGAGCAAGCTAATTCATTTTGGCGCCTTGCGAAGATGAACTCTCCAGAATGGGTTTATGCTTTGGTTGGTTCTATAGGGTCTATCATTTGTGGCTCTCTTAGTGCATTCTTCGCCTACGTGCTGAGTGCTGTTCTTAGCGTCTACTACAATCCAAATCATGCTTACATGATCAGAGAAATCGCGAAATATTGTTATCTTTTAATTGGTGTTTCATCAGCGGCACTTATATTCAACACGTTGCAGCATTTCTTCTGGGACGTTGTGGGAGAGAACTTAACGAAACGCGTGAGAGAGAAAATGTTTGCAGCAGTGATAAAAAATGAAATGGCGTGGTTTGATCAGGACGAAAATGGAAGTTCTAGAGTTGCAGGGAGACTGGCACTGGATGCCAATAATGTTAGGTCAGCAATTGGGGACAGGATTTCAGTTATTATGCAGAACTCTGCACTTATGCTAGTTGCCTGCACTGCTGGATTTGTATTGCAATGGCGCCTTGCCCTCGTACTCATTGCTGTCTTTCCTGTTGTCGTTGCAGCCACTGTTTTACAGGTTCGTAATCCCACAACTCACAAACATTGTTATTCAAGAAATCAGCAAAAAGTAGTTTTTACATTTTCGTAGAATAAACTTATGCCCCTGTAAAATTTTCTATAGAAAATGTTCATGAGTGGATTTTCCGGGGACTTGGAAGGTGCACATGCCAAAGCCACACAACTTGCCGGGGAAGCTGTGGCTAATGTAAGAACAGTCGCTGCCTTCAATTCAGAATCGAAAATAGTTGGTCTTTTTGCTTCAAGCCTTCAACCTCCATTGCGCCGTTGCTTTTGGAAGGGACAGATAGCCGGAGGTGGATACGGAATAGCTCAATTTTTGCTCTATGCTTCCTATGCCCTTGGTCTTTGGTACGCCTCTTGGCTCGTCAAGCATGGAATCTCGGACTTTTCAAAGACAATCCGAGTATTCATGGTCCTTATGGTCTCAGCCAATGGTGCAGCCGAGACTCTGACGCTTGCCCCTGACTTCATCAAAGGCGGTCGAGCAATGCATTCGGTGTTTGAACTTCTTGACCGCAAAACTGAAATTGAGCCTGATGATCCCGACGCAACCACAGTCCCTGACCGTCTTCGTGGTGAAGTCGAATTTAAGCACGTTGATTTCTCTTACCCGACCCGGCCGGATGATTTAATTTTCCAGGATTTAAATCTTCGAGCCCGAGCAGGGAAAACTCTTGCACTTGTTGGACCTAGTGGTTGTGGTAAAAGCTCAGTCATTGCACTTGTACAAAGATTCTACGAACCGTTGTCTGGACGCATTATGATCGATGGAAAGGATATCCGAAAATACAATCTGAAGTCACTGAGACACCACATTGCCGCAGTGCCACAAGAACCTTGCCTCTTTGCTACCACCATTTATGAAAATATCGCTTACGGAAATGAGTCTGCCACCGAAGCTGAGATAATCGAAGCAGCAAACTTGGCCAATGCTGACAAGTTCATTTCATCATTGCCCGATGGATACAAAACATTAGTCGGGGAAAGAGGAACTCAGATGTCTGGAGGACAGAAGCAAAGGATTGCGATTGCTCGCGCATTGTTAAGGAAAGCGGAGATAATGCTGCTGGATGAGGCAACAAGCGCGCTTGACGCAGAATCCGAGAGGTGTATACAAGAAACCCTGGATCGCGCCTGTGCAGGAAAAACGACAATTGTGGTTGCACATAGACTATCGACAATCAGAAATGCTCATATTATAAACGTGATAGATGACGGGAGAGTAGCAGAACAAGGTTCGCACTCGCATTTATTGAAGAACTACCCCGACGGAATCTATGCACGTATGATACAGTTACAGAGGTTCAGCCATGGAGAAGCTGTGAATATGGTATTAGGTATGAGTTCTCAAGATCGCCAAGGCCAATGAGTCGAAGGAAAACAGTACTAAAAAGAAGTATTTCTATATACCCTCAAGTTATTTTTGGCTCCCTTGTTTTGTTCACCTTTTGGTGGAGTGTATCTTAATTTATCATAATATATGTTCTTTAACTTCATATCTTTCTATTTTACCCTTTCAATACAAATAGCATGAACTTTTTATTTTCTAAGTAAACCATATAACCATACTTTTGTTCGCTTTAATCACAAAATGCACCATATGTTTATGGCTAGGGGTGTTAAATGCTCGCCGCTGCTCCCTAGGCAAGCTGGCTTGCACTTTGGGACGAGTCGAGCACAAGCTGACTCTCTCAGTAAAAGTGCAACTTAGTTTGCATCACGAGCTCGTCCCATGATATTATTATTATTATTATTAAATTGCATATTTTTCTTAAATTAGCAGTCGACTAGTAGCTTTTATTGGTAAAACTACTGCGGAAAATATGTATATTTTAACTAAGATTAAACTAAAATTTAAACTATGCAACGCAATCATAAGAAATTGAGTGGCTACGAATTGATTGATTTTATTGGTCAATTTTCCATTGATTTTTAGCGCAAGTCTGAGGTCGAGGTAGGATGTCAAAATCGACGGGGTCACACAAGGGCAGCTTGATCCCAAACTCCATCTAACACGAGGCCAAGTAATCTTCTAATGTAGCAAAATTGGCATAGATGGTTTCAGATATCAAAATCTTAAAAAGTAAAAGTTGCCAATCCCGGGCTCTAAGCCATCGCTACTCAGCAAAATACAGAAGTACTAAGAATAACACCAAAAAGAACTATTATAATTACATAAGATAATTGGGAAAAACGGATCAACTAACCATTTAAACAGTCGTCTAAACAAACATAAAAGAAGACACGACATCTCCGTCAACATTATCCAAGAACCCAACAAGACAAACTCACATTGACATTAACTTTGGACCATTATCCGGCATTCCCATCCCAGCAGCTAGTTCGGCATCGAGTTGTGTGTGAGGTGCAGGCCCCATCATTTGCTTCACACTGTGCAAGAACAATATCAGCATTCTAATCAAAATATTGTTGAAGTACTTAGTTACAGGCCCAGGAAAGTGAATATTCAATTACTCAACCATAAAGGTAAACGTTCAAAACATACAGACCAAGGTGAAGAAATCAGTACAATTACCACCTAAAAAGCATACACTTGAGAGAAAATTTCAAACATGGGGATATGTAAAACTTTAAACTGTAGATGAGCAGCTGGCAAAGGTGCTCCTCAGCCTGTCTATGCACAGTCCATAAAATTTGATTCAATAATACAAGCATTGGTGGAGGCACAACTCGGAACCAATGGGGACAGAATTGAAGTACGGAGAACTTTTTCAAGCACAATATATCATAATATTTTTAAAAAAAATGTCATACAAAAAAGTCTCAGATTTCAGTGAGTCACTGCCCCCCACCTCCATTTGCCACGGAATATAAGCTCATCGACTAAGGTTTATAAATACATATTAATACATCAT
The DNA here is from genome assembly GCA_903798405.1 of Fraxinus platypoda. Taxonomy (NCBI): domain Eukaryota; kingdom Viridiplantae; phylum Streptophyta; class Magnoliopsida; order Lamiales; family Oleaceae; genus Fraxinus; species Fraxinus platypoda. The sequence goes on from CAIGRT010161522.1 coordinate 18,988, forward strand.
TTTGCTATCTTGGTAGGACGCATTATACTTCAGTTCATTTTAATTTTCATCTAAAATCCTTAAGCAAAGAAATTACCCCAACATAACTTACCTTACGGATCTGTATCCCATTTTATATCAAATTAAATTAGAAGTAAAATAAAAGGAAAATATTAAAAAATGCTTTTGCCATTTTGTTGCTAACAGATGCAACCAAAAACACGGGCAAGATGCTGAACTTCCACTCTCTTTCTTACACACATGCACATGCACATAACTATATCAGAGAGAAGTCATCCCTCATTCGGCATTAGTTGCAGCAGTGATGGTGTTTCATGGTTGCATTGGTTGGTGAGGGCTGGGAATCAGGTTATATTTTGGAACAATAAGAGCATGTCTGATTTTCAGTACACGTTCTTAAAACCAAAAAAGAAATTCGGGTTTAGCATTTCTAAAAGAATTCTACATCATATTTAATACCACAACTGACGACCCAGCATTAAAAAAACACTCAACAAATCACAAATGATAAAACGGAGAAAAAAACCAGGTTCTGAGATTTCTCAAACTGTCAGCTCTCAATTCTTGTGCTTCTTTGTTGACAATCATGAATTCTTTATTATCATTTGCTGACATAAGTGTTTTTCTTTTAAAAATATAAATAATTTTTTCTCTAGTTCGCTTAAAAAAATTCACTATCCCTCCTGTGTTAAATCATGGCCACGTCCTTGTTGCTAGGAGAGTTCAAGTTGGATTTAAGATGTCTAAATATTCAGATAGAGCTTGATCGTTAGTCAAACATTCATCAATCTGGGAATGAACTTCAAAACTCAGTTCAGCTTTGCTTGTATATGGATCTAAGTAAATGTCCCGTACTTCCTAAATTTTTAAGTTTGAAGATATCTGGATGCAGGAGAAGGTGTCTAAAAATGTCACTTATGGAGATCAGTGATACCTATACGCTACTGTTCTGTACCACCAAATTTCCACCAAAAAAATAACATATACAAACATTGAATTTCAAATCAGTTCAACGCACTGTATATATTCTTCAAACAACTGAACAAGAAAATGTATGATCTAAAAACACAAGCAGCATGAAAAACTATTTATTTTATTTGAAATAGAACAATAATTTAATATGAAAAATCAACCAAGCATCACAAATTGAAAACTTATGGCATATAGAGACTCAATTGTACATACCGTCTCCTATGCTTTTTAGTCTTGAAATGATCATCCCTCACAGCCACGTTAGCGAAATACCGACTATAAAAACAAAAGTTAAAAAAACCCAATAACTAGAATTGAAAAGTAAGTAAGCTATTTTCCTACAGAGGTAAAATCAAAATGAAAAAAAATTACTCGCAGTGTAGACAGTAATATTGGCCCATTCCAGGGAGATCTTCGTCAACGGGCAAGGGTTTCCCCTCTCCCTCAGCTTTATGAAGATCATCATAAACAGCATCGTCGCGTAAACAAGAAACAGTTAAGAAAACATCATTTGAATAAACAAAAAGTCAGCGTAAGATAGTAAGAAGTAGCTACAATAAAAAAGGATATCTTTAAGAAGAAATTTGGTGCGGCGAGCAGTTTTGTGAGAGTACCGGCGCTTCTTCACGCTCCTGTGCGGGCACTTTCCACCCATTCTTTGTTATTTTTCCTTAATTTGTGAAATTAGGGTTTTCTTTTCTTCGATTTAGAATCCGAAACCATTGAATTAAGCGGCCTTCAGTTATGTCATCCTATGTGAGCTTTGCGACGTCGTTGCGTATTGGGATTTAAAGAATCTTTTATCATTGGGCTAGTACTATAAAGCCCTAATTCAAAGCCCATAAGCACATTAGAAGGATCTANAGAATCTTTTATCATTGGGCTAGTACTATAAAGCCCTAATTCAAAGCCCATAAGCACATTAGAAGGATCTAATACCCGTTTTAAAATCTGCAATTTGGGTAGAAGGGTAAAGAATTTCATATTTGTCGTGATCGTTAAATGAATTCTTTGGTGATTAAATGTTCTTGATTAAAGTGTATTCAGATTTACATAAGTGTATGATGGGTTGACATAATTGAGTAAGATTTGTTTGAACTCGAAATGTAAATCAACTAATTCAGAAGAATTCGACTTGATACGCGCAATCAATTGTTATAAAATTTGGTGATCGACGTTTAACAAGATAGCTATGGTGAAATCTTGAATCCTAACACTTATATCATAATTGGTTTTTCTTTCATTAAGCTAATTTCATTCATCATTCTTGTATATCCACCCACTTTTAAAAACAATTCTACATTAAAATTTTTACCTTTTGCAAATTTACTTAAATAAACAAGAATAAAATAAAATAAAATCTATCACTCTAAATCCATTTACTAATATTTATTCTCATTTATATTTTTTAGACTTTACATATAACTAAAATCTTCTTCTTCAACTAAGGCCAAAACAAATAATCGAAGAGAC
>CAIGRT010161528.1:0-16356 GCA_903798405.1 Fraxinus platypoda
TTCAAAAATTTGGAAAAAGATCAAGATTATTTCAATATTGAAAGTTTTGAAAAAAAATTGAGAAACAAAATTACAAGTTTTTTTTAAAAAAATATTTTTGAATCATTATTCAATTAGATTGGGAAACAAGTTTGAAAATAACATTATTGAACTTCAAAGGAAATAGATTGTGTCGATACATATGAAAAATTAGCTTGAATCAATTAAATCATTGATGCGTGCAAGGTGTTTGATAAAATGAGAATGTGAATTCTGTCACATTTCTATGAAAATGTGACATTCCGTCACTTTTCTAAAAAAAAAAGCCACACTGTATTATTGTAGCAATTAACTAGATGCATATGTGTGCCTTTTTAAAAATTTGAACATATTAATTCAAGCCATGTTTTATGGTAATACATATGAAAAATAAAATTTTGAATTAATTAAATAATTGATACGTGCAAGGTGTTTGACAAAATGAGAATGTGAATTCTGTCACTTTTCTAAAAAAAAAAAAAAAAAGTCACACTATATCATTGGAGTAATTAACTAAATGCATACGTATGCATTTTTGAAAAGTTGAACATACCAATTCAAGTCATATTTTATGGTAATACATATGAAATTGACACAAGAAGAATGTGAATTTTATCACTTTTCTATGAAAAAGTCCGTCACTTTTCTAAAAAAAACTCACAGTATTTCAAGGTGTTTTACCAATTTAGGATGTAATTAATTCTTCATTAAAAAGTTTAATTAATTTAAGAGATATTAATCAAAACACTGTAAAAAAAAAAAAGAGTATAAGGCCTAATTTCCTCCAAAAAAAAAATCTCACTGCCATTGGGATATTCGAAGCCCATGGTTCTGTTATTACCGTTGGTGGTTACCCAACCCCACCCACTTGTTTTCCATTTTTTTTTTTTTTTTGCATTAATTCTTGTTTGGAAAATTAAAAAAAATATTTAAAAACCCCCCCATCATCCACAGTTCGACACCTTCATACAAGGGACATCCTGAATCATCCTAGTGGATCCGAAACGTAACATGCATCGATAATAGATACTGAATATATGCCAGATCTACCACCAAGGTTGACTATAAATTATTACTAAATATGCGTCAAATAAGATGCTTATGAAAAAATAATGCAATGTGCCCAACATAATTACTTCGTGCTTTACCAAATGAATCATATCACTCAATATGTAGTGTGACTATCACTTTGAAATTATCAGGCTCTTCCAGCTATAAAGAACCAATTGCTACATGTGGGAAAAATTATGGGAAAATATATGAGTTGATAGCTCAGTGAGTAGAGAAATTCAAAAAATAATTATACTTTCTCATGAATAAATATTTATAAAAAATCCAGTTTACATAACTTAAACAGATCACAATATAACATCATGTAATAATAATCAAGATGAGAATCATGCTTGTACTATTGGAAAATATAATCTCCTAGTCATGATAAAATCATCAATGTAAACTCAAAATGTTTTCATTTGAAACCTTCATTTTATTGGGCAATTGACACACCTACTAGGCACTGAATAGAGCTCTAAGCAATATCAACATCAGTCATCAATAATCAACTGGACACAATCAACCATCTTCCCGTGACCATCAGAGGTACATCTCCTAACTGCTTTCATGATCACCCAAAAAGTATCACAATATCACAATCGAGTGGACTATTCTCATGTGACCACTAGAGGTACATTCCCTAACAGCCCCATTATCACTCAGGAAGTATCTCACCCGAGGTATCAATAATCACCATATCACAACAGCACAGTCAAGTGGTCAATACTCCCATGATCACCAAAAACACATCCCCTATCCACCATTGCAATCACCCGAGAAGTCTCACTTGCAAAAGCGCAATTGTATTCCTCGGTGCCTAATAGTGGTCATAAAACATACGTCTCAAATTTTAATTCGCAAATAATCTATATACAATTTTTGAAATTTTACATATATCATAATGAAATAATATTTCTACAATAATCATGTAATTGGACAAATAATTTACATAATTGCACAAAACATATAATAGTAACAAAAATAATTCACATAATACCACGTAATGTAATAGTATAATTAGTTTATCAATACTTGAAAATATTTAAGTTTTTCCACTCACGAATCCATGGATATCAATCTAATTAAATTGACGAGCATTTCCAAACTTTCACGTCATACCTGAAATAACGATATAACAACTTAAATTAAAACCTAATAAGTAAACTAATGCAAATCCACCACGTAATTCCTCAAGTTCTATATTTATTCTTGTATCTCTATTTCTCTGTACTTTTATTCTCTTTAATTATTTGACAACTAATCACCACACATATCAAATACTAAGTATGATATCTCGCACTTGTCCTAAGAGACCATGTCCATTCACCAAGGTGCATTAATCATTTTTCATACCATTAGAAATAATAATTTACCAATAGGAACTTGTGTCTTTATTTTCAATCTCATAATTCCAATTAGGATCACTAACAACATATACTCCTTTATATGAATTATTTTAACACATAATCCATAATATTTACCCTTAATTTGGTTTCCATAATAAAATATCCAATAAAATCACACGATTGACAAAACTAGCACTATATTTCCAGAATATTGAAATGTGAGACCAATGTCTATTTATTGAAAACTATCTCCAAACCTATTGATAGAAACAACATTTTCTGGATAGAATTTCAAAAATAGCACCTGTAGATAAATTTTACATGAAAATTGCTTTAAAATACCAGAATCCAACCTCAACTCCATATCTCATTGTAATACATTATAAATCAAATGTTTTATGTCATATACACACAATAAATCATTACAAACTCATTTCACATTTCTTGCACTTCAACATTGATGTTACAATATATATTATTCTTGTTGTTTAATACCTCAAATACATATTAATAATAATCAATTCTTGCTAAACTTCAAATATGAGCAATTTTCCATAAACCATAAAAAATCAATTAACAATGTTATTAAGATGTGCAATGTATACAGTGAAGTACGTTCAATCTTATTCAAAATAGAGAAAATTTACAAGTAACTTTTATCAAAGTAACCGGTGAAGCGAAATTGAAATTCTTGAAATAGGAATAAAGTTGAAAAATTAAAAAATATGTAGAGAATAATTTGAGTTAATTTCCCAATAATCACCGAACTTAAGTTGGTGTCTTCGATTGCTCACTACAATTTGAGTTAACGTGGTGGACGGATTGCTTAGCTAGCGCCCAATCACTAAACTGATGTCCAATCATAGAGAAAGGCATATTTGATTGCCTACTATACTTTGACATACGTTTTTAATTGCTCGCTATACTTTGACATACTTCTTTGATTGCTCTTTATACTTTAAGGTGATCTAATTTTGGCTACTAAACTTCTTAAACTGACATCAAGATGATATGAAAATTTAGGAATCTCTTCAGCCCATTTTATGAATTTATGATTAAAATGACTTGAATGGTTCAACATTCTCCTTTTGCAAGAGAATGAAAGGTTTGGAATATTTGATATACAAAGTCAAGTGGATATAATTTTACTAGGAAGAGACAAGAACGATAAAATTAAGAAGAAAGAAAGGAGAAATATTAATCACGATGCAACTAAAGCTAGTAATTACATTTAAAAATCCGTTAGAGCTAATAATTACTTTAAAAAAATATCCCAAAATTATGATATTGGAGTTAATAATTATATTTAAAAAAATCTACCAAAACACATGTGCATCAATAAATTTTTTTGAAGCAAACATTTCTCTTCCCATGCACGGATTCTTACACCTGGGGCTTCTTCGAAGTGGAAAATGCATTGCCTCATGACTCGCTCTTATTGGCGGGAGGCAAATGGTCCTTCATTCGATTGAGTGGACTGTTCGCCACTCCCATTTGAAGTTAGATGTGTATAAACTTTGAATCGAATTGTATAACTAACTACAAAATCTAACATTGTAGGGAAAACTAACTCTGGACAAAGGGGGTGGCAGACAATCCACCCAACTAACGAAGGACCATCTGGCTCCTCGTTAATGGGAGCCAATCATGAGAAATTACATTTCCCACTTCGAAGAAGTTCCATGTGCAAGGATCTACACAAGTGAGGAGATGTTGATTGCACGCGCTTTTGGTAGATATTTTTAAACGTAATAATTAGCTCCAGCATCATATTTTTTGGTGGATGTTTTTTGAATTTAACTATTAGCCCCAACATTATGTTTTTTTTTTTGAATGTTTTTGATTAAGGATGACAACATGGCGAGTATGAGACGGGTCGGTCATTTCCACCACCGTCCCGTCGGGTATTTTTGTTACCTTATCCCATCTCCATACCTGGTTAAAGCGGGACAGGGCGGGACGGGTCCCTCGTCCCCTTTATTTTTTCTTTTTATTTTTTATTTATTTTATTTTTGACTTTTATTTTTTTATTTCTTTAGTTAGTAAATATTATTAATTTTTTACTAATTTGTTAGAAACAACTTATGTTCTATTTAAAAATGATGATAAATCTATTATTTTTGTTCGATACAAATTTTAAATTTGAAATTAACTTTAAACAGGGTGGGTAGCGGAGCGGGGACTATGTTTCCCATAGCGCTTCGGGGTAATAACCCTTGTTCCGTCCCCATCCCGTTTACTAGATTAGGCGTGCAATTCCCCTCCCATTCGAGACAGGACCCCATGAATATCGGGTTAGACATTTTTTTTGTCATCCCTATTTTTGATGGATATTTTTAAATGTAATTATTAACTACATGTCAATTTTTTTTGGAGGTTTTTTGAATGTAACTACTGGCTTTAATTGCATTGTGATTAATATTTATTCTTTTGTTCTTCTTGATTTTAACATTATTTTCTCTACCTTTTAAAATTCTATCAACTCGGCTTTGTAACAAATCATTCATTCTCTTGTAAAAAGATAATGCTAAACCATTCAAGTCATTTTAATCATAATTCATAAAGCAAGCGTGTTCCTGAATAATACACGATAATTCTTACATTTCCGCATCATCCAGGCGTCAGTTGAGAAGATAAATGCCCAAAATTCGACTATTTTAAAGTATACTGAGCAATCAAAGACATTTGTCAAAATATAATTAAAATCCAAGAATAAAAAATCTTAACCTAAAAAAATAAAATGAAACCCTATTACAATAAAAAATAATTCTCTATAATATTTATAATAGAATTATCTCTACTCATACTTGAACAAGGTTTCATAACATTTTCTTCCCATAAATATAGTGTTTAATAAAAAAAAAAGAAAAAGGAAGAAGATTCGAAGAAGAAATTAATTTCATGCCATTCGTGTCAGTTTCGTTACAAGAGTTCTAACTCTTCTAAAAAGGCTTGCAGATAATAAGCGACGATCATCCCACCGGAATTCTCACCTGAACCATTCGCAAGGCCGCCATGGATGAGGAACTGCTGGAATTGCAGAGGCAGTTCGAGTTCGCACAGCAAGCAAAGTCAGCCGTGCGGTTATCAGAAAGAAACGTCGTCGAATTGGTTCAGAAACTCCAACAACTCCAGATCATCGATTTCGATCTCCTCCACACCAGCTCCGGCAAAGAATACATCACACCCGTAAGTGATTATACAATCAATTCAATTTTTTTATAATTCCTTTTTTCTGAGTTATTTTAATTATTCAATGCAAGTGTGATTTGTATATGACAGGAACAATTAAGAAGTGAAATTGTGGATGAGATAAATAAAAAAGGTCGAATTTCGTTGATCGATTTGTCAGACACGACAGGGGTGGATTTGTATCACGTTGAAAAGCAAGCACAGCATGTAGTTTCGATTGATTCCTCACTTATGTTGATCAATGGAGAAATAATTTCAAATTTTTATTGGGACACTGTTTCTGAAGAAATTAATGAAAGACTCCAGGAGTGCAGCCAAATAGCATTGGCAGAAATCGCGGCCCAGCTGCAAGTTGGGTCGGAGTTAATCCTCTCCATATTAGAACCACGTCTTGGAACTTTGGTAATACACTGTTTTCATATTTAGAATTTTACTCAAAATTTCATCTTGTTAAGATTATATTTAGATAAATAAGTTTTTCCCTTTCTAACTACCTAATCTGTTATGCGAGATGGTTCACATGTTATAGCGCTAGGTGAATTGTTAAAGACTAAAATTTAATAAATTTACTTGTTTCATCTTCAATAGCTCAAGCTTTTATGTAGTTAGTTATGGTATAAAAAGTATTCGTTTTTAGTGGCTTTATCATGGTGTGTATATAGGTGAAAGGTAGACTTGAAGGTGGGCAATTGTATACACCGGCATATGTTGCACGTGTAAGTGCAATGGTTTGTGGTGCGGCGAGAGGAATTGCTGTTCCGATGAATTTGTCAGCGTTATGGAGCTCACTGCAGGTTTTATTGCAAGAAATGGATGGATTTAGTGGTGTGACAGTTGAGAGTTCATTTTTCCAGTCACTGTTTAATGGGCTGGTGAAGGAAGGCAAGATTCTTGGCTCACTTCGCGCTGGAGTGCATTGGACTCCTTCTGTATGTGACACAACTCTTCATCTCTCATTAACATTTTGAAATTAGTAATTTTATGTTTTGATTTATATTGCATCATAATCCATTGGCTCTAAAAGAAAATTCACACTATTGCAACTGAAGTTATTAAGATTTTAACATCAAAAGAATTGATATTAGTGGTAGCTGGTAGAAAATATTTCTATACTGTGATTATGTGTTGTACATCTAATATTTCTTTTTTTCATGCATAGTTTTGGGCTCATGGTCTACCATTCTACAGGTCTTTGCCTTGGCTCAAAAGGAGAGCGTTGATTCATTCTTTTCACAGGTGGAATGCTCACTTGTTATAGCCACAGATTGCAACTTTTTATCTGTATTGAAAATTAAGAATTATCGTCCAATTTTGTTTTTGCAGTATTTTGCTTCTTTTTTCTTTCTGGCATTTAATTTTGTCATATTCAAGAACCTTAATTATGTTTCAATACATGGACTAAATATGTAACTTTTATCTGCAAACCAGTGTTCAATGGACCAAATGATGCAGTTTCTCCTTAATAATTGCCCATGAAGTTTAAAAATTGAACCTTTTTTGAATATCTGTCATTTAGCACTCTTCTATTTCTTGCCACAGAATTCTTTCATCAGTTATGGGGCTCTTCAGAAACTTGGAATACTGCAACCTATTCAATTTTTACAGGTATCTTCCTGTTTGGGTTTATTCCTGTTTTTCTATGGTTTTGGTTTATTGAACAAATTATAATAATAAGATATATGATGAATGAAATTGATTCAGCTGAAAATTTTGTTTTGGTATTTATCTAATTAGTTTGTGTCAAATGTATTATCAATTTAGTCCAGATACCCCGAAGGGATACCTCTTGTCACTTTATTTGTTCATCCTTCACTGACTGAAATGCTGGATGCTGCTGTGGAAGATGCCATTGAACGTGGTAGCTGGTGAGTTCTCAATTCAGCATGTCATTTTTGTAGCTTACGACTACTATGTGCCTGTTGCAAAATGGTCCATGAAGGCAGTTGTTCATAATATTGCAAGGTGTAGTCAGCCCTTCAAATCAGGGAAAGGTCTATTAAATCATTGTTGTACACTTGAATACACGGGCACTCATGGACTAGATAATCTACTTCAGATGATGTCACATGATTCACATCACCTACTAGCTTTTGTGAAATATGGACCAATATCATAATTTCATTGATTCACATCACTTCTCTATTAATTCCTTTGTTTTATGAAGCAGCTTGAGTATTGTTTGTAAAGTAAATAGATAAATCTATAGCTATGTGATCCTGATAGAAGAGCTTAGACGAGGGAGAGGTAGACCGACACTAATATGACATGATGTGGTTGCAAAATATTTGATTTTATCGAATCTTTCAGTAGATGTGGCATTGGATCTAATGGAGTGGCCAAGAAGGATTGATGTAGGCAACCCTAAGTTTATATAGCAAGACTCATTTTGGGTTTGTAATACTCATTAGTTTCCTTTGCCCCTTTCCTCATGTGCATGTGCTTTGCACTTGCGCACTTACAAAAACATGTAACATAAAGTCGTTATATATTGGCACCTTTTTTGTGCATGTGCTTTGCACTTGTGCACTTACAAAAACATGTAACATAAAGTCTTTATATATTGACACCTTTTTTGTGCATGTGCTTTCCACTTGTGCGAATATTGATGGCGATACCCTTAGAAATCAATGGTTTTCCCAATGTGAACTACTTTCTGCAGTTTAGTATACATAGCATACATGGTGGTTTTAATCCATCTTTATTTAACAATTCCCACTTCTCATTATTACATTTAGTTTCCAAATTCCTGATTTTTTCCAAATTCCAAATTCATTTGACCAAATGAATGGACAAAACTATCAAGCAACGATGTTGGAGAACTTCATTACAAGTACTATCCAGTTGAAGTAGAACTTGTAGAACAGGAGGTAGCTGAATTTTCAATCGCGTAAGAGACAGAGCGAATAAAAGTAGTAGAATATTTTCTAATTGTTTTCGTATACATTGACAAAAAATTTTATTGACACAAGTTGAACATCAAAGACCAATAGCCCACTTCCCATTTTAGTGTGATTTGCATTAGGCATTTGAATACAAAACTTCATGAAATCAAATCAGGCAGAATCATTAAGCGAAATCAATCAACTCTTAAAGACTTATTTTGAGGAAGTAAACATTAAGGAGTAATAAAGAAAACTTAGCATCGTTGTAACAATTTGGAAACATGAAGCCAAAATGCATCTCAAGTTAGATTTTCCATTTTCCTTGAGCTTTTCTACTACGAAGTATGCTAGAATTCACAAACTATTATCTAAATTGGGAAGGGGGAAAAAAACAGAGGTCGAGTTAATTTCTCATCATTAAATAACATTTAGAATTGGCGAGTTTCCCAATTTTCACACCTCGCTTTCCTTTTGTGTGGCAAAATCAGTCCCATTATCTAGGCTAAGTGTATGCAATAAGAACTACGGTTTTCATCTCCACTGCTAATTTACTCACCGGAAAAAGAATGATGAGAATAAAAATTCAAATCCCTCTTTGTGGCTTAAGATAAGAATCATAAAGTTTCAATTCTTTTCTAAAGTTACAATCCATAAATCCATCAATGGGTGTTTCCTAGTCAGACGAAAAGGAGGTGCAGATGCACATAAATTACCATATACATAATAAAAATAGCAACAGTCTGGATTTTTTGAGTGATCAGTGATTCAAAATACTTTTTAATGTCACGTCACCAATGAAGCAAAAATGGTTGAAAAGATTATATTCATTTTCAGGAGTATAATGTGTATAAAATGTCTATTTGTTTAATGCTCACCATTGATCCCACTCCAACTAATGTATGACGCATTTTATTTTTATGACTATATATAATCAGAGTTAAATACGAAGATAGAAAGCAATAGTAACTTTATGTTCAACCTAGATCATCATGGTATAGTCCCTTTAACAAAAACTCACCAAAAATGGTGTGTATATTATCCAGTAGAACTATATCACAAAATAAAATTTATGAAGATTGACATTCTACCTACATTAGATAATACCTCAACTTTATCCAGCGCTGCTAGGTTTGCTCTCCCAGTTCTTATGGATATAAAATTGGACCTCGACGTTTAAATAGTCTTTTCCATCCTTCCTTTCTGGAAAAAAAATATTGAAGGAGTAAAAATGAGGCTCAATAGGCTTATTGTAAAAGTTTTCGTGTCAAAAATAGTACATCATTTCTAGTTGACCCGAGCTGACAAGAGTTCTGAATGTGTTTTGCATTGCTTCACTATGATCTTCCCACCACTGCTGGAAAAAAGCCTGTGGCACGAGCAATTATATCAATGTGCATTTCAGGGGAAGAACCATGGTTTAATCGAAGAAGAAGAAGGTTGATAGTTTCACCTGTTCAACATAAATAAACTTTCTGTTTTTATCAGCCAATAATGCTGGACATAAATAAGAAAGATGATGTTCATACCTGGTTCTGGCATAGACAAGTACTGATCATTTAAAAATGCCTTTGCACCAGTCAAATATGCCCATGTTCACCTGGTAATTTAGAGCCCTTTTCTGAAGATCTTTTGGCAACAATGGATGCTGAGGATATTTCTCTTGTAGATACTACAAAATTGTGGTATCCAATCAACAATATCTTTTGATAGTAACGTGGAATATACCAAATTCACGATTAATCAGTTCTATTTTGCTATAATTAATGAAGAAATTCACCAGTAATATAGCAAAAGAGTCTGCAACTACGAAGTCACCATCCACAAGTACTGGCACGTATCCAATTGGATTGAGCTTCAAAAACTCTACAATCCCATTAAATAAAAAAGTGTAACAAAAAATTAATATGATAATAATCAACTGAAGGTACATATAACTTAGCAATACAGATAACAAGTTTATGTCAACATCTATACATAATTGAACGGAAAAAGGGGTGAAAGGGGAAGAGTCAAACCTGGAGATTTCTCATCTCCTTTGAGCAAGTTAATTGCAATATACTCATAATCTAGCCACGTTTATTCATTTCAAGGTTGCATTTGTTTCATTCATTATATATATATATATATATATATATATATATATATATATAAGTTAAAATAATTTTAACAAATTAAGCAAAAACAAATTAAGAATTCAAATTGATGAAGAAAAAATCAAGACCTTTTAATTTGAGAGCAATTCGAACGCGACAAGAACAAGAGCTCCGCCAGTAGGAATAGAGGTTCAGCTTTTTTGAATCTTCATCAGTGCCACTTGCCTAAATATAATTATAATTACAAAATGTAAAATTCCATTAACACAAAAATTGAAGTTGATATTAAATTCAAGAAATCTACCATTAAAAAATGTAAAATTTCATTAACACAAAAATTAAATTTGAGATTGAATTCGAGAAATTTACCATAACCGGAGAAAGAGCAATCGCAATTCTGGAAGACAAAAATAAACTTCAAGAAAAAAGATTGTTCCCACACGAGCTGGAAGATTATCACTGCAGGGAACTACTATGAAGTCAGCAACCTCACCAGACGGGAACTTCAGGAAAAAAGATATAAAGCTGTTTATTGTAAAAAAGAAATGGATTCGAAAGGTAAAGTTGTTTATATTGTCAGAAAGACAAACTTTACTTGGCATCAACTGAGGAAAGTTTGTCCACCCACTCTCTTGGATTTTGATTATATTGTAATAATCAATGTTGCATTAAAATTTACTACCGTGTGATGTTCTCCTAGCTGTAAGAATATTGGATTCTTCATTTTTGTAGTGATACAACAAAGAGAATGCAGAAATATCTTTTCAATGAAAATTACCTGAATTATAGCAAAGTAGTATACAAACACTATGAAAGTAAAGACCAATATTGTTTTGAATGAAATATCTTTTGTCTTACCATCGTGTTCGGGTTCTCTTTTAGGTATATGGTTTCTTCTAAAAAACAGTAATAGAGAAGTTATAACACGCCGAACATTTGAATGTTAACTGAAGTATAGAAAAACATGTAGTAGACTTACAGCTAGGAGAACATCCAGTCCTTCCATGGCTGGAGGGTGTAAATTTTGAAAGTCAACTGCAGTTGATTAAAATATTTAAACCACTGCAACATCCCCTTCTAACACAAATACACAAACTTAAGAAACTAAACAGAAATATCAAGTCCCTTGTTGAACTAATGTGACTTCAAGCATGGTACTTATGAGGCAAAATAACCTAATACTCTGCTTATTACCTTCAGCGTTTAGAACATCACCAGTGATAGCATGCCCAACTTGTGCCAAGGTGACCAACTACAAGTTAGAATGCTAAGATAGATTAGATTCTAAATAATGATCATTATCGCATAACACCAATCAAGCAAAGATATCAACTTGCATTGAAGTAATAAACTCTTTAAAACCAAGAAAACCATACCTTTTGGAATCTGCAATTGCCCACACCTGGTGGAATAGAAAAGGAAACTCCATTATCCATTACCCAACACCAAATAATCAAAAACAATATAAAGATAAGACACGTTTGGCTAATTTTAGAATTTACTATCAAAAGGTCCTTCATGAAGTAAATTACAAAATTTAGAGACGAAAAAAATTATTATTGATCACTTATTTTCTCTTTAATAGGGGTATAGGGATAGAACACATTGAGTGCACGGATAAATTCGTCAAATTCGATAACACCGTTATTCTTTTCATCAAAAAGATCAAAATATCTGAGAGCAAATGCTGGAATAAATTAAATGCAAACTGGAGACTCTACTTCAATTGAATTATCATATTGTGATTAAAAATAGTGCATGATAGCTTACATATAACCTCAGATTCTACCTAAAAAGGAATAACACATGACAGAAATATGGTATGTGCAGGCATAGTGGTAAATGATTTGTACATTACAGTATTCACTGTACAGTGCAAACATAAGGAGCTCTGCATAGTGTAAACTGGAGTTCTTCCTACAAAACAACAAAATGCTAACATTGAAGATAAATTATGAGAAACTAAATAGATCGGCTAAATATTGTAGCCACAATATTGGATTCAAACGAGAAGCAAGGCAACCAAGTTAAATAAAATTCAACCATTAACTGATGCAAGTATGTTACATATTTACATCTATCTGAAAATAGTACATATTGAATTGAGAAAATTTTGTCAGAGGCATATTTTCCATGGAAGGAAATTCATCTGTCCAAGAAAATATACCTTAATTTTCTTGAGCAAAGCATAGCCAGACATCCCAGGCATACAATAGTCTTGGGTGCTCACAAGACTCAATTGTCTTGTGAGGAGGAGTTTGAAGTTCAATTGTCACTTGCATCCAGGTCAAAATCATGACTCGAAAACCGCCCAGATCAACGTCGCCAAGAAAATTAGTCTTGGGGTGCTCACAGACTCAATTCATTGCCGAATTTCTCTAATTATTGTTCAAGTTAAATGGATAACTATTGTAAAATTGCAAGCCAAGTCTCCGATCTTCTTCAAATATCACCTTTAGTCCCTTAGCTTCCAATGATATAAAACTAAATCCCTAGATTTCTTTATATATTATGTCTAGCCCTTCAAGTATTAGCAATTACCAATTAGACCCCATGAAAATCATTTATTCAACTTAGTCCTTATTCGACTTTGACTATAAATGAATGAAGTGTAACAATATTTTATAGCATTTTGGTGTACTAGTCAACGTTACACGTATTATGAAATGTTTTTTAAATGTTGTAAAAGTAATATGTGAATATGCATAAACATTAATCAATTTAGAATTAATACCGATGAATATATACGTGATAATGAATGTCAAATCATTTATTTAATTTTCAATTATGAACAATTGAATATTAATTATCATAGGACTTGAATATGAACTTGAATATGAAATGCATTATTGAATGTGAAATTTTAATTAAAATTAATAACACTAAATGTATAAATGAAGATGAATATTAATTAAATGATGTGAATGTTAATTAATTGAGAATTAATAATATGAAATTTATATATTAATGAAAGTGCACGGGTGAAATGAATATGTCAAATGTACATGTACATTAATGATAACTAAATGATTAAATAAATTAAATACATATTGAAAAATAAAAAATATGTCATTTATTGAAATAATTAAATTATAGTGGAGCTAAAATCGTTCAAGAAATGATTCTCACTTGATATGATATTTAATTTCAATTAAGTAAAATTGGATATTAATTTGTATACATCGACATAAATAATGAAATGCATTATAACTTATAATTAGAATTTATAACACTAAAATGTATAAATGAAGATGAATATTAATTAAATGAATATGAATGATAATTAACTGAGAATTAATAATATGAAATCCATACATTAATAAAAGCACACATATAAAATGAATATGTCAAATGTACATATATATTGATGGTAACTAAATAATTAAATAAATTAAATACATATTGAAAAACGAAAAGTAAGATATTATTAAAATAATTGAATTATGGTAGGACTCTAATAATCCAAAAAATAATAATCACTTGATGTTTATATATTATAGATTATTAAATAAGAAAGATAAAGTAAAAAAATCAAGAAATTAATTATTTATTTTGAACTCTAGATTGCTTTCAATTCAACACATCTTCGCTTGCGAGCGCTTAGAAGACTAGGTATACACAATGCATCGACCACAGCCTTTTTCACAGGAACATCACAATACATCCCGTTAAGAGTAGGTTGATGAAGATCTAAAAGAAAGGAAATGCATTTGGAGGTAGTTCAGTTATGACAGAATCAATTAAAGTATGAAATTCAAGATTAATGCCTTAAAAATGCTGTTCTTTTTATTTATTTTTCCAATTCCAACAGTTGAGAAAGGTAAAGATTGAAGCAGGGTGCGCCAATAATAGCAACCGTTTCCTTCTGGGCCTTTTTATTGCTACAGCATTGGCACTGGAGCATTTAATAACATTTTATTATTTTAAGAAAAGTCAACCAGCTAAACTGTTGGAAAATAAAACGAATCGACATAATATATATGACACGATATGAAGTATATGATCGTAAACAAACAATAAGATAAAAGACAAAAAATTAATTGGCAGATGAACGGACTATTTTATTCAATTGACTAATATGAAGAAAACAAATACAATAACTTATTAAAATAGTCTAATATTTATAATGGTAAATGTCAAACCCTACAAATACCACAAAGATAGAAGCAAGATTAAAAATCATGTAGAATAAAGTAAACAATATTTTCCCAATAAAAATGCTTGTATAGAAGGAAAAAAATATTTTCTAAAAAACTCCAACCTAATTTGGGTAAAAAAATCCAACAATCTCCACCTAGACACAAATTTCGATGCAACGAAGGAAGCTTAAAGATTTCTTCACCTGAAAAAATAAATCCGACTATAACAAAAAAATTGAACTCTTCAACAAGAACCAAACTTTCTCCAATACAAAAATACCCATCTTCCACGGTATCCAACAGGGAAACATGAACCCAATCACCGAGTTTTCCAAAATTCACAAAGAATTAGAAATTATCAAATAGAGTCGAAACACACCTTGTAGTAGAATCAACTCCCAATGCTTTTATAGAAAGCCCCGACAAATCTCAATACCTTCAAAAACGCTAAAAGCATGTGCAACCGAATTAGCATCCACGTACATATCTCCAATATGTATATCCCTACCAGTTGAATACGAAGGAACCGCAGGTAATGGTGGCAAAGCTAAATTACCCATATCCCCCAAACTCAATTGAGTGGTACTCTTCAATATGGACCCCGAACCAAATCCCTAAGGTACAGTACCAAACGAATCTCCACCACAGTACTAAATTTGTGCGGACTTTTCTTTACAATTTCTGTCCGACCTTGCAAGATATATAATTGGGACATTTTTCGCCCCTCCAATACAATACGAACACCCTTTCGAACCCTCAAGACTCCACCTCCTCTAGAAAATGTGTACCATTTTGAATCAAGAGTACTCAACGAAATGAGATTCTTATTCAGGTATGGAATATGTCGAACGTGATCGAGTGTTCTACATATTCCATCCACCAGCTTCAATTTCACTCTACCAATACCAGCTACCGACAATGTTCATTGTTACGCATGACAACGACACCTTGTGTCACCGTTTCATATGTTTCAAACAAATCTCGATTGGAACACATGGAGCTCACGAGCTGTATCAAAAATCCACCCTTCGTCAGATTTAGATTCCATGTCAGAAATCGTCAAAACTTCTCCATCACTTAAATAGTTCTCGACTATGTTGGCCTCCTCTGAAGTATTTAATTGCTTCTCATGATTTACAGTCAAATTATATTTGTTCTACAATTTGTCGCAATCCCTCTTAATGTGTCATTTCTTCTTACAATAATAAAAAACCTGATTACTGAAATTTGACATCAACTTACCCANAAATAGTTCTCGACTATGTTGGCCTCCTCTGAAGTATTTAATTGCTTCTCATGATTTACAGTCAAATTATATTTGTTCTACAATTTGTCGCAATCCCTCTTAATGTGTCATTTCTTCTTACAATAATAAAAAACCTGATTACTGAAATTTGACATCAACTTACCCATTCTCCGATCATCATGAACAACAAGGCATTCTTCATCTCCGACATCAGATCCAACCAGATGTTTTATCTTCTCTTTTGAAAACAAGGCATCATACGCATCTTCAATGGTGAGAGTATCACGACTATATAAGATCGTGTCTCTAAATGAAGAAAACAAAGCAGGCAATGAACACAATAGGATCAAGGCCAAATATTCTTCATCATACTTTACTTCCAATGTT
>CAIGRT010161549.1:0-11003 GCA_903798405.1 Fraxinus platypoda
AAAAAATCATTGATTTTCCTAATCTCTTAAATATTTAGGAGTGCCATTATATAGAAAAATCGTTGGTTTTTCTAACCTTCTAAATAATTTAGAAAACCGTTGGTTTTCCTAACATTGTAACCTCAAATTCTCCCAAAAAATCACTAAAATGTGTTAGTTTGTTGTGGTGATTAATTGCCTTTTGACCTGTGCATTCAAGTTTCCCGATTTCGTGATTAATAATATAATGGTATCAAAATCTGATACTTCACTTTAATTAAAATTCTTTATTAAAAAACTATGGTGAATATTAATTTCTTAAGCGCTGTTTTTGGGTCTTGTTAGGAGGAAGCAATGTTTGACATGTTCTTTTAAGCACTTATATGAATTATATTTATTATTTAGTACAATGATATAGATTCATGTGAACATGATCAAAACAATGATAACGTGTAATAAAATAAGTCTAGTATCCTTTTCAATTATGTAGAATTCAATGTACATTATACGTAAAATATATATACACACGAATTCAATGTACAAGATACATAAAATATAGAGAGTTTTGCCGTGTGTACAGAAACTGTGCACACAGAATACTGTCAGAACACACACAACACAGGTGGGCCCCATATTTTTTACAATATTTAATTTCACGTGGAGCCCACCTCCATGTAAGTTTTCTATTGAACTTTTGTAGGGGATTTTTTTTTGTACAAATGGAAAAATGTAAATATATATATATATATATATATATATATATATATATACACACACATCATGTGACGTCGCACACTACAATAGGTGATGTAATCGATTTTGTAACCAACAATCATCTCCCACCACCAACCATTCTTATTTTTAACATTTCCTTTATCAGAAAAATCTTATCTTTAATCATGATTTTCGTCCAAAAATATTATTAACGTGCATTAAAATGGGGGTTCAAATATTTAATCATATTTTTGAATTATTAATTTTTTTTCTCATTTAAAAATACATTGGACAAGTGAGTTTTTTTACTCTTATCTTAAAAAAATTACGGAGAGAAACCATAATCAAGAATAATTTATGTTAATTCGAGAATAAGAATGCGATGGAAAAAAAAAAAAGAGACATAAATGTGATAATGTGTAAAGATTATGAACATTTCATGCAATTAAAATATAGTCTAATTATAAAAGGAGTGTACTTTGAATATATTTAACGTTTTAAAAATGTGATTTCGATTCGGTTTTTTAGTTTGCGGTTTTCATTACAGACTTTAATAATATTGCTAATTAACCAAAAATATTATTTATTTGCATTTGCTTAGTTTCATACTTTAACTATCAGTTTTTTTTAATAATTTGAAGAATAGAAATTATAAAAATATTGCTAAGATTACCAACCAGATTAAAACTAAAAGTAGATAAAGAAGTTTGAAAATTTTATAGTGACACGAGGTTGAAATCTCAGTATATATATTGATAGTTTATCTACCGAGACAAAAAAAAGATAAGGTAGAAAAGACGTAGAGTTTTTCTTTCACGTCTCTTGGCATTTTTTGAGTTCGTCATCTCCAAAATATTCTTCAAATTGAAAATAGAATCTCACAAACATGTATAAAGATTTTATGTGTATTACGTTTTGAACAAAGATATAACTGAATCCCGAATTTGGATACTTGTAAAATATTACATGACATGATAGTCACAATTACAAATTTCAAACCAAAATGATCAGTCACAATAAAAATAACAAGAACCCAATATTCACAAGTACAGATGATATAATACAAAAGTATGTAATATGAATTCTACAAAAGTTTATAAAATTTTTAAATGAACGTCTACGAAATACTTCCATTAATTGCATTCTAATCTATAAAAGTCCACGAAATTTACAAAAATCATCACTTATAAAAAGTTTATAAAAGTTTCCCAAAGTCCCAATTGAATACACTTCACTTAGGGTTTTGCCTGATTTGAGCGAGAGAATCACTGTACATACTGTGGTGAAGATGTTAATTTCGGGATTTTCTGTGGATATGGTATTGAAGTGTAATTTTCAGGGATTTATGCTAGAGAATAATTTTTTAGTATGGTTTCTATGCCATTTCGTAGTTTTAATAATTAGGATTAAAGTAATACAAAAGACAAGAAAGGTCAAAAAAAAAAATTGTGGATGGCCTGAATTTTCCCAATACGTTGATTGATGTAGGGCTCATCCTAAAATTCCCTAATGAAAATGCATTATTGCTATAATATTTTATTTAGCAATCTTTTATATAAGATTCTAATATGGTATAATTGTTTTGTCTAGTAGTCTAATCTAATATAAAATAAAGTTGAGTATATAACATTGTGTTGTCAAAATCGTAGCATGTGACGTAGAGAACAATTTTTTAAAATGGATGAATATGATGATGTCAAATAGGATATTGTCGATAAATGTTGTACACGTAGCATGATTCTCTAATATCTTCATAACATCTGGCGAGCTCCGATAGCGACCCAACTAAATTCTAATTGTATTGAACCATGCATTATTATTACACGTCCACATAATTACATAAAGTATAGTATCGCATTTTTAATTGTAAGAAAACTTGTAGCGACATTAATGGACGTTTGGAGATTGAGCTACTGACTTTTATTTTAACATTTGAGATATTAACCTTCAATTTTCTGGAGAAAAATAGTAATTCTTTTTATGATTTTTGTGTAAAAGAAGTGTCTTAGTTTATGGACAGAGACATATTTTTAAAGTTTGTGAACCAAACAATAAATTTATTGGTGAAGTCATCATGGCACGCTCTCGAAACTCCATTTAACTATGCAATTAAAGTCCTAAAACGTGTTAATTTGTGGTTGTGATTAATTACGTGTTGATGTTTGAATACAAGAGGTATCAAAATTTGATACTTCACTTTAATTGAACTTTCTTTATTCGATACTCTATATGTGGAAAAAAAAAAACTTGCAATGGATAATATTTGAATTGATAAATTATCAATTTTGATCTTAGACAAAAAATCGATATTGAGACATGTATCATGATCGATGCCAATAATAATCAAAATACCCAGATTGTTACTATCATGAAGGATTTTAATTCTTAAAGCGTTGTTTTAGGTCTTGTTGGGAGGACGGAATGTTTGACTTGTTTTTCTAAGCACCACTATAAGTTATATTTGTTATTTTATACAATGAATTAGACTCGAGAAAACATGATTAAGGTCCTATATTGCCTGTGTTTACGGTAATATTTTAATTGTGGAACATCTCTGTTGGTTAAAGATAATTACTTTCACAGCTAAGTCAAATGTTCAAAGATTGATCATCCCTCTCATTCTCCCCTTATCGAAAAAGAAAAAGTTAAGTGTATTATCATAATATTGTGTACATGCGTCTGTATACAAACCTGTGAATTCACAAAATAGCAGTTCAGATACGTGGAATTCTCAATTGCCTATCAATGAAAGTTTCGTGATTCTATTGATACTAAAAGTCGATAAAACTTATAGGTCTTATGAAATGTGTGTTTAAAATTAACTTTTAATTTTGATTTAAAATTTTTTCAACTAAATCAAAATACCTCATTCACCAGATCACACACACTCATGGACGACTGCTTATACAAAGTGCTGAAAAACAAATACGATGAATAATTAATAATGACAAATTCATTCCAATTTCTTGTACAAATGAAAAAGAAAGACGAAGGGTCCATGATCGAATCGATTGAATTCCAGTACAAAATTTGTAATTTGGTGGTCCAACTTTCTGCAATTTGTTCCAGTTATGTACATGCATAAACACATGCAACTGACTCGGTCTTTTGGCCTTGCTTGATGGCCGCCTACCAACGACTTGCTGCTAGAAAAAATAACATAGTAAATCGTCAATCAAAGTTGGGAACACGACACTTAGGGGGCTGTTTGGCATATTTTTGAAAAGTTAAAAGGAGATTTTGAGATTAAAAAGCTATTTTTAACTCAGTTGATCCAATGTGATTTATTTTAAAAGCACTTCTGGAATATGAATCTCTTTTAAAAGTTAGTTTTCAAATAAAAATCAAAGTAATTTTTCCTAAAAATTCTTTTAAAGAAAGCAAAAGTCACGACAAACAAGTCCTTAAAAGACGTAAAATTTCCTTACTGTGGGGTTTAACTAATTGACTGTAATGCAAAATTTGTCCTATTCGGCCGGCTTTTCCTTTGACTGACACCACCTTCACCGCCCGTTTCGTTTTAATTTGACTAATGAGTCACGAAAGCTTATCTCTTCTTCCTTTTTTCTCACTTCTACCAATTAATTCCAAATTTTGGCGTTATCATCGTAACCTTGGTCTCTAAATCAATTTACTTTATTGAACAAGATAAAAATGTGTCCAACCCTGTTAAATTTACTTTTAATTTTCACTAATTTGTGATTTATTTGATTTTAAGAAAGTTTATTTGGGTTGATTAATTTGATTCCGTAATCATGTACTTCGACGAGTAAATTAGCCCCTATTTGATTGAAATTATTTAGGAAAAATAATGTTTTGAATAATGAATTTTTGGAAAATGCTCAGTTAAAAAGTATGGAAAAATTTTGGGTTTACGTGTAGAATATTTTATTGTGTTAATGTATGGTTGAAAATGAGTATGTAGATTTTTTTTTTTTTTTAAAGAAATAATGGTTACCAAATAAAGGCTAAAAGCTTGAACTCCTTTTTAGTTTTTAGAGTTCTATTTATTTAGAATTTTACTTTGTTACTTTGTTAGTTTTAATTTTCTAGAATTTTTATTCAAATAAAAATTTATTTAAATGCTTATTTTTTTATTATTTTGGTTGTTTTAAGTGTTTTCGCTGAAAACGTCAAAAATATGTTTTTATTTTATATTATGAGTTTAATACTTTTTCAGCAATACATCTTAACAAATAACAAAGCAAACATGTTTCGAATGTTTTACAAAACTAGAAACAACAACCAAGCACTCCCTTAGATTTTCAATCAATTTTTTCTTTAATAAAAGGAATTAACTTTTTATTTTTTAGAACAGGGTTGGTTACCTCTTATAAATTCCATCTAAAAATAAGTTAAAAACTCATTGATTTGCATGTAATTTGCTAGTTCTTGAGCATAATGATAATTCAATAGAAAAAGAAGAGAGAAGGAAAATCAAAGATTTGTCTTTGCAATCCCTCCACCCCATAGTTTACTTATTTTTTCTTCTTTCTTTTCATTAAAATTAAAGAAATTATTGTCCTTTTAGTAAAGTAACTTTTTGACAAATTTCTCGACATAATTTATTCATGATTTCATACTACTTTTACTAGAAAAAAGAGTTAAAAGAGTTAGAGGGTGTTAAATTAAATTTTTAGCAGATTTTGATAGAAGCTTTTGAAATGTGTGGTTAAAAAGTTGTGGGACCCATGAAAGATGTGGTTAATATTGATTGTTTGACTTTGACTTGGATTAAAATCAGATTTTAATCCGGACCAAACATGGGCTTAAAAGTCAAGCAAAAAGGGTAATTGAAAGAAATTTGAGTACTTGTTGGAGATGTGTAGTGATATTCCTTGTTTAAATATTTGAATAGGAATCTACAACTTGTAATTTTTGATAAAAGGGTAATAATCACACGTTCATGTAACAAAATTTGTCCAAATTGGGCTGCTTTTCCTTTGACTGACGTCACCTTCTTTCTTCTTTCCCATATGAGCCACCCGTTTTGTCTATGTACAATTTCTCTGCATCTTCTCAACTCAACTAAGATTATTTTTTTGTGAAATTGACTGACTTACGAGTTACGAAAGCTTATCCCTTCTTTCTTATTTTTTCACTTCTATCCATTAAATTTCAAATTTTGTGCTTATGATCAAAACGTTGGCCACTAATATCGTCACGTGCCCTTAAATCAATTTACTTTATTTAATTAAAGGAAACGAGCAAGACGTGGAAATAAATTACTTTCGAGAATCAATTTGTTCTTCAAATTAGAAGTCGAGAAAAAATTAAGAGCACGTTTCACAAGTTTAAAAAATATAAAATTAAACTTTTAGATAATTAACATTTTTTCTAAAGTTAAAAGAATTACTTCTCTTGAGAGTAATATTTACTTTTTTAATTAGAAATTAATTCAAACGCACAAAAACTTTTTCGAAATTAGAAATGATGATGTGATTTGGTAAGGAAAATACAAAAAGAAATTTTGTCGTCAGCTAATAATTTCACAATTGGTAGGCCATTCGGTGTGGATATCACTCAACTTCTCAAATCCTTTTATTATTAACATTTTAGGTTAACTTTGGTGGACCCTTAAAAAAATCGACAATTTTTGTATAAAAAATTCCTATTCAAAATATTAATCATGAGTACTCAATTTTCTTTTAATTACCCTTTTAATTATTCATTTTAGGCCATTTTATGTTTGACAACTTTGTCAAAATGTCATACACAAAGTAAAATTCTAAATAAATAAAAATAGCTCAAGTTCTTAGTCCCTGTTTGACAATTTCAAAACTTTTTATTTTACCTGTTCATTTTTAATTACACATTCACACAATAAAAAAATTTGCACGTAAACTCAAAATTTTTCATATTTTTTAACCACGAAAGTTCACTATTCAAAACTTTATTTTTGCCAAATAATGACCATTAAATAGGGACTTATTGCTTATTTAGAAAAAGAATTCTAAAAAACTTATTTAAATGCGTAGATAAAAATTCTACTATTTTATTTCTTATGTTTTTCCAATTTAATTTTTATTTGTTTATACTTTTACTTTTGTAACGAGAAAAAATATTATAAAATTCATCAATTTTAAAATATTTATTCATTGCTTGATAATGTATTTGCATAAAATTATTCTATTTTAATAATCAAAATAATGGAATATTCTCAAAAATTTAAACAAAATGAGTTTTCTAATTTTTCTTTTTTTTGAAACATTTTTAAAAAGACAAACCATACGCATTTTCAACAAAATAGACTCATAATAAAAATTTGAAAATAAACTCAGAACTGAAATGTAGATTCAACGTGTCCTAACTTTTCCTTTTCAAATGAATAATGCTATTTGATACTTAGCTACAATCTAGGTATCTATCCATTAAGTATTATTAAACGATTGTACATCTCAAATATGACTCATTTAAATGTATCCACAGTGACCGAATATCCCAAGATTATATTATACGTTTTCTTAGCCATCAGATTAAAATTTGCCAATCAGTAGCGAATTGACAATTTCATCCTCGAAATCGGCTATATAATAGCTGCTTTAGGTTGTCAATTAAAAGGAAAAAACAGAATCTTATCAACATTCTGCTGGTGCATCGGCTGCCGCCGTGCAAACGTTTTGAGGGTTTTCATTTTCATTTTTCATCTTAATTCCTTTTTATATATATACAAAATTAGAGGCGATCCAATTAGGGAATGCAGAGAGATGAAATCAGCTCCGTTTTGTAGAGGCGGAAGGGATCTAAAACGGCCCACTGGAGGCCGGAATTGCCACCGGAAACACGTTGAAGACGGGTGAACATCAGCCGTCATAGGAGGCCACCACCACCACTACCCAAAATTCTTACTTCCATTTCTATTTCTCGAAACGTACAAAGTTTGTTCCTTTTTTATTTTTAATTAATTATGACAATGGGATCTGACGAAAAAAGTGCTGTGTTGCATGGTAAGTATGAATTAGGGCGACTTTTGGGCCATGGCACGTTTGCAAAAGTGTACCATGCTCGGAATTTGCAGACGGACAAGAGCGTGGCTATGAAAGTTGTAGGCAAGGAGAAGGTGATTCGTGTAGGGATGATGGAGCAAGTGAAGCGTGAAATCTCGGTGATGAAGATGATGAAGCATCCCAATATTGTTGAGCTTCACGAGGTCATGGCAAGCAAGTCCAAAATTTATTTCGCCATGGAATTCGTTCGTGGTGGCGAGTTGTTTGCTAAAGTTGCTAAGGGCCGCTTGCGCGAAGATGCAGCCAGGCATTATTTCCAGCAATTGATTTCGGCCATTGATTTTTGTCATAGCCGTGGTGTATATCACCGGGATCTGAAGCCGGAAAATCTATTGCTGGATGAAGAAGGTAACCTCAAAGTCACAGATTTCGGGCTGACTGCATTTACAGACCATCTTAGGCAAGACGGCTTGTTGCACACCACTTGTGGGACGCCGGCATATGTTGCCCCGGAGGTGATTGGGAAAAAGGGGTATGATGGGTCAAAGGCGGATATTTGGTCATGTGGCGTGATTCTTTATGTGTTGTTGGCTGGATACCTGCCATTCCAAGAAGATAATCTTGTGGCTATGTATAAGAAAATTTACAGGGGCGATTTCAAGTGCGCGCCATGGTTTTCATCCGAGGCACGAAGATTGATCACCAAGATGTTGGATCCAAATCCAAGTACGAGGATAAGCATAGCAAAAATCATGGATTCATCGTGGTTCAAGAAATCGATTCCAAAGAGTTTTAGGACTAAAGAAGAGCAGGAATTCTCAGTTGAAGATGAAGTTAATATTGGGAAGAAAACGGAAGCTGAGACTTTGAATGCTTTCCATATCATTTCATTGTCTGAAGGGTTCGATTTGTCGCCTCTTTTTGAGAAGAAAAGGGTGGAGAAGGAGGAGTTGAGATTTGCAACCACTAAGCCAGCAAGCAGTGTGATAACCAAGCTCGAAGAGGTGGCAAAAATAATGAATTTTGACGTCAAAAAGAATGATTCAAGTGTCCGATTGCAGGGGCAAGAGAGTGGCAGAAAGGGGAAGCTTGGAATAGCTGCTGATATATTTGCTGTGACACCTTCATTGTTGATGGTTGAGGTGAAGAAGTCTAGTGGTGATACTCTGGAGTACAATCAATTCTGCAATAAAGAGTTGAGACCTGCACTTAAAGATATAGTTTGGACATCAGCCACTGGCAATTCAATGCTTGCTTGGAAGTGTTCTACAAGTTCCTCCAATAAATGAAATCCCAGTTGGAATTTTAGGATTCATATATTTGTTGTTGAATTATCGTCGTGTCGAATGTTAAGATTGAGATTTATACAGTCTCTGAATTGAATTAGTATAATTTAAATTCCCGTGTGCTTGAATCCTCTGTTTCAGAATGTGTTCATAGTTTGTGTGTTTTTATGCTCTGTTAATGATCTGTCATTCAGAGTTGAAACCAACTTTGTAAATTTGCTTCAAGTGGTTGATTGGCTTTTATGTAAATGGGGCCATTTCATATATGTATATATTTTTTTATAGTTTTATTGGTACTATTGCAGTTATGGTGATAACTTTTTTTTTTTAATAATTTGAGTGCTTGTCTGTCTCATCTGCAATCAATATGTTAGGTGTGATACTATTTCATGTGATTTTAGGAATTATTTGAGAAGTCAAGAAACTATGGAACAGTAACCCTCTTCCCTTTGCTATAATCAATCATCCTATACTAACATTTTGAATGAACATTTTGGACGATATGCAAGATGACAAAAATATCACGTGGCGGAATATCATTGAACTGTTTAAAAACAGTCCACGCTACCATCCAATCATCTTTTGCCACAACTTTATCTGAATCAAGATGTTAAATTCCTCTGCCAAAACCGAGTGATAAAACAAATGAATATAGATTAGATGGAGACTTAAATCATTATTATGCTCATTAGCAAAGTGAGTGTAAATGATTCCATTGGTCATTTTGCAAGGAAACTGTGCGCGGTTTTGGAGTTGGTCCCAACATTTCATTTGGGTTTATTGGAGTTTTGGGGGGAAAAGAAATTTTTGAAGTAGATTGATTGATGTACGTACGCAAAACCGTAACATTATTGCTCTTCCTCAATTATTGTACGACAGTCGACAAAATCTTTGGATAACCATGTCATAAGAGTTCTCTTCTGTAAGTTGGAGATGTTTCATTTTGAGTATTGAATCTTGGAAATGTGGGTTGCTGCATATTTACGATTCCTTCATCTTAGGCAAACCTTATCGGGAGAGGCTTTATTCTAATTCTGTTATATTACCTAAAACTCGAAAGCGTACTATTAACAATTTATTTCGCCCTCATTTTGGTAATCTCGGGATTGGTCACGTATCTTCAAAATTAGATAAATGTATTACTGCTTGACGTGATGGAACTTTCTTTTCTTGTAACCTCGATTTTCATATGAACAGTAAAAGGTAAGTCGATTTTCTTCTCCTCGTGCTGTGCTTGTGCTATGTAGAAATCAAATTTTTTGAAAATTCTAGTGCTTTATTGTGTGGATTAAAATGCCTATATTTTTCAAACTAATATGCCAATTACACGTGAAAAACGAATGTGAGTAAATATATTGGGGACTGGTTGTTTGCCCAAATTGCTCGATAGTGACTCGTATCTACCCTTGTGCAAATTAGCAACTCCAATCTTAATTGTAAGCTTGTTTTTATTGTGATGTTTCCGTATTCTAAAGCAAGTGGATAATCATATCGACATTTTTTTTTTGTTTTCCGGCCTTCTTGAGAGGTTGGGACTTGTTGCATGTGACATTTTGCTCGCTTTTCCTAGCATTGGTGATTTGGTACTATGATAGAAACAATACATAAGTACCTACTTTGGATTGTCGTGGACAAATAGTCTCCAACAATGGTGTGTAAGTTGTTCTATGTATTCTGAGCCACTATCCACCAGAAATTTTGCTTTTGGTGGTGGCTGCCAGTGTCTCACGCCCAATCTCCTATCTTACGAAATCTTTGTTTTCCTCAATCATCTTAAATCTTATCCCTAATTTTGTGATATTCGTGATTCCAAAATAAGGGATTTTTGAAATTAATATTTTGTATTGCACAATATTAAAATTGTTATGTTTTACCTGATTTTTCAATTTGAACCCCAAGTCTTTTAAGGCCTATTACAATTCTTGTGGTACATTATGAGATCCATAAGGGTCTACATAATGGACACCTTATGACCTACAATTGGTTGGAGCGCCGGTCCCACAGGCACTCCCACCAATTGTAGGCCGCAAGGTGTCCATTATGGATCCCTTTATGGATCCCATAATGTACCACAAGA
>CAIGRT010161590.1:0-13570 GCA_903798405.1 Fraxinus platypoda
CATTAAATCGGTTTGTTATCTTTACGTTATTGCACTTTACTTTAAATTGCTATTTATATTGTGCAATATCCATACTTGAATTAAGTTATCGTATTTGCATATTTACTTGTTGTATTGTACTTTGCATATATATATCTTGTGTGTTGAATAGTTTTGAGACTAAGTGTCGAAAAAGTTTCAAAAACCAATTCACCCCCCTCTTGGTTAGTTATTCTTGGGCTAACATAATAGAAGAGTCCCAACAGTTTTGAGGTTTTTGGATGTACTTGGTAATATTAATGCAAAGCTTTGTACTCTTAGGGGTTCAAGAGTGCTCCGTGTTGTATGGTTCAATCCTTTCATCGTTCTATGATGAAGAAAGTATATGTTTGGTCAAATTGAAATGAATAATTTGTTGGAACTGGTTAAGTATAAAACCATGGAAATGTGACTTTCGTGTCACTTCGACCAAATATTCGGACTTGATCCAATCGTCAAATTATAAAAATAAATAAACTAACTTGTTCTACTCGTCGAGTAGAACGTCGTGGTATATTTGAAATTTCAAAACCAATTCAGGATGAATGAGAAATTGCGGTCCAAAGTTGGAATGGAAAGAGAGGAAAATTGGCCGAAATTTGTCTAACTCCACCGCTCGCATAGCTATCGAGCGATGAGGCCGTCGCTTGAGCAACATGCTCTCTGTTTCTAATGCTTGAGCTACGCAAAAGCCACAGGCGAACAACAGAAAAAGCTGGGACCCTTGACAAATGGTACTGAGTTTTAAGACATGTCTTTTCACTCACAACCTCGATAAATAAGACTGTTTTGACGTTCATTACTTCACCCCCAATGATATGTAATCATAGCATAGCATAAAATTTCATCTTTTCTTAGCAAAAATTCTGCATAAAAACTGTTTTTCCATTTCATTCAAAGGGGGTATATAAACCTATCTTTTGGTTCATAGTTCTTGTGCTTTGGAGTTCTACAAATACAAGAAGATAGTCATTGTATCTTAGGAGTTGATTGCCATCGTTCGTAGGCACCGTTGCGGGGCAAATTCGACTTAAGGACAAAGAGATCAACTCTGCCTCGACTTTACCTTTACTTTCGTGATGTTACTTTATCCATTTTCATCGGCATTCTAATATCATTTGTGATTTATTTTTCAATTTCTTGTTGTCACTTTGTCCAAATTTGGTCATGTTGTGTAAGTTTTTTGTTTTAAAGTCATCACTTAAATCCATTTTTATCAACAATGTTAAGTCAAATTTTGGGTGATAACTTTATATTTGATTTATATTCGGTTAAACTGACTTCGTTTAGGTTTAAATTCTTCTACCCCTTTATTGGATCTTGATTTTGTTGGTTTATCTTCTGTTTTGTGTAAATAGAAATGAATACGGTTAACAATACTGATACTTCTTCGAATGACATATCGAATATGGGAACTTCGGAAGGAGTTATACTTAACTTGGTCCCTACCATTGTGATTCCTCCGTTTGCGGTTGCCTCTCAGACCATTCATACAAATTTCATTCCATATGGAGAGAAATTGGAGAAGTTCAGTGGGGGTTGATTTCAAGAGATAGCAACAAAAAAATGTTGTTCTATCTCACAACCTTAAACTTCGTAAAATTCTTGGAGAAAGATGATCCTATGGTGGAAGAAGGAGAAAATAATAGGGCATTATTGATAGTATTGGATGCTTGGAAACATTCAAACTTCTTATGCAAAAACTACATACTGAGTAGGTTGGACAACACATTGTACAATGTGTATAGTTCCATGAAATCTGCATAGGAACTATGGGAATTCTTGAAGAAGAAATATAAGATTGAAGATGCTGGAACTAAGAAGATTATCTTGGGAAAATTCTTGGACTACAAAATGGTATATTCAAAGACGATCATCAATCAAGTATAAGAATTGCAGGTAATTTTCCATGACATTCACGCAAAGAACATGTCTCTAAGTGAATCATTTAAAGTGGCTGTAATTACCAAGAAACTTCCACTCATGTGGAAGGACTTCAAGAATTATCTCAAGTATAAGCGCAAGGAGATGAATATTGAAGAACACATCATTCGGTTGAGAATTGAAAAAGATAACAGAAATTTGGACAAGCGTATTGAGAGTCATATACCACAAGCTAAAGTTAATAGGGGTAGAGAATCAAATAACAAGAACATGAAAATAAAGCATTATGTCGAACCCTCCAAGAAGAATGTAAAGAAGTTAAAGGGAAATTGCTATAATTATGGAAAGGCCGGACATCGCTCTGTTGACTGTCGCAAACCTAAGAAGCAAATCCAAGCGAATATCACTGAATATGATGTAATATCTAATGGTATATCAGATGGGGTAGATACAGGTACTACTCGTTATATTTGTACCGACAAAGGCATGTTCTCATCCTACACCCCAACCGATGGTAAGAAGCTGTTCATGGGAAACTCTTCAAGTTCAAAAGTGGAAGGACAAGGCAAAGTAATTTTGGAGATGACATCAAGCAAGAAACTTAGCTTTAACAACGTTCTTCATGTACCGGATATTCGCAATACCGGGTTCTCTGTAAAGCAATAATGATTTTAAATTAATCTTTGTATCTGATAAGTTTATACTTACCAAGAATAATAAGTATGTAGACAAAGGCTATGTAAAAGATGGATTATTCAAGATGAATGTCCTTAACATTGTATCGAATAACTCAAAGAATAAAATATCTTCTTCTACTTATATTCTTAAGTTATCTAATTTATGGAATCATATATTAGGATAAGAAAACTTTAGTTCTATACACAAATTAATGAATTTAAGTTTACTTCCAGGTATGCATTTTAATACAAATGGAAAATGCGAAATTTGTGTAGAGACTAAGTTAGCCAAAGCATCGTTTCATTCGGTTGAACGGAGCACAACACCTTTGTAACTTATTCACACAGATATATGTGATTTAAAGTTTGTCTAAACAAAAGGTGGTAAAAAGTATTTCATTACATTCATAGATGATATTACAAGATACTGTTATGTATACTTGTTGAAAAGCAACAATGAAACTTTAGAAGTGTTTAAGCACTATGAAACTGAAATTGAAAATCAACTTGCAAAAAGAGAAAAGACGATTCGTAGTGATCGTAGTGGAGAATATGTCTCATCGTTTGAAGAATTTTGTTCAGAATTTAGAATTATTCATCAAACAACAGCATTATACTCACCTTAATCTAACGATGTTGCTGAAAAAAAGAACCGAACACTTAAGGAAATGATGAATGCAATATTGATTAATTCAGGTTTACCTCAAAACTTGGGGGGAAAGCTATACTTTCGGCAAATCATATCCTTAATAAGATACTACACAAGTTTTGAGGTAAGCCTGAATTAATCAACATTGCGAAGCTATACTTTCGGCAAATCATATCCTTACTAAGATATTACACGAGAGTAAGGTTAAATAACCTTATGAGTTATAGAAAGGTTAGAAACCTTCCTACAAATATCTTAAAGTGTGGGGATGTTTAGTAAATGTACAAATACCTCATAAGACAAAAGATTGTGCCTTTATCGGATATGAAAACAATAGTAGTGCATATCGATTTTTGGTTCATAAATCTAAAATACTTGATGTACATGTAGGTACTGTCATTGAATCAAAGAATGTTGCTTTCTTTAGAGATATAGTTCTTTGTAAAGAGAAAGAAGTAAGCTCACACAAATGAACTTACGACATTGCAAATGGAAACTATCAAGAAGATGGTAATCATCAAGTAGATGAAGAATCAAGGCGTAGTAAAAGGAAAATGATTCATAAGACCTTTGGTACAAATTTTCTAATATACTTACTAGAAAATGATCCAAGGACATTTAACGGAGCAATGTCCACTCCCAAAGCTCCTTTTTGGAAAGAAACGGTTAATAATGAAATTGAATCCATTATGAATAACTATACTTGGGAATTTGTTGAACTTTCTCCGGGAAACAAAGCTTTAGTCTGTAAATGGATCTTCAAAAAGAAATTGAAGTCAGATGGATTAATAGACAAGTATAATGCTAGACTAGTAGCCAAACGGTATAAACGAAAATGACTATATTTCTTTGATACCTATTTACCCGTTACAAGGATCACGTCTATACGTGTATTGGTTGCAATTGATGCATTGTATAATCTTGAAATACATCAAATGGATGTTAAGACTATATTTCTAAATGGTAAATTAGAAGAAGAAATATATATGGAACAACGTAAAGGGTTTGTTACTCCGGAAAATGAGAAGAAGGTGTGTAAGCTTGTGAAATTGTTGTATGGATTAAAATAAACACCGAAGCAATGACATGGAAGATATGGGAGTAGCTGACGTGATATTAGAGATTAAATCTCTAAGAATGACTTCAAAATTAATGAATGTGACAAATGTGTCTACATCAAAACCACACATAATGGATACATAATCGTATGTCTATATGTTGATGATATGCTAATCATGGAAAATAATTCAAACATTATTACCTCAACTAAGAAAATTTTGATAAAACATTTTGACATGAAATATATGGGAGTAGCCGACATGATATTAGGGATTAAAATCTCTAAGACACTTGACGATTTGTCATTGTCTCAATCACATTATATTGATGCTATACTTAAGAAGTTTAAGACGTATGACGATAAACCAGTTAAAACACCAGTAGACTTAAATTTATACTTAGCCAAAAATACTAGTGATCCCGTATCTCAATTAGAATATTTACGCGTTATATGCAGCTTGATGTACATTACCAACTGCACGTGTTCAGATATAGCATATGCAGTTAACAAGTTGATTAGATTTACAAGTAATTCAACTAACGACAATTGGAAGGCATTAACCTGAGTTCTTAAGACACACGGTTGGTTATGGATTACACTACTCAAGATATTATGCAGTATTAGAAAGATATATCAATGTGAATTGGTTATCTGACACAAATGATTCAAAATCTACAAGTGGTTATATGTTTACCATTGGAAGCAGAGTTGTGTCCTGGAAATCCTCTAAGCAAACTTATATAGCTTGATCCACGATGTAATTTAAGTTTATTGCCTTATATAAAATCATAGAAGAAGCAGATTGACTTCGTAATATTCTCAAGGATATTCCATGTTGGAAAAATTCGGTTCCTGCGATTAATATACTTTGTGATAATCAATCAACAATTGAAATGGCACAAAATAATATGTATAATGGTAAATCTCGACATATTCGTCGGAGACATAATACCATGAAACCGTTGATATCGAATGGTATAATCTCGATTAACTATGTTAAATAAAAGGAAAACATAGCGAATCATTTGACGAAATGACTAGCAAGAGATCAAGTATATCATCTTTCAAGATGAATGGGCCAAAAGCCTATAGCATGAAATCACCATAGTAGAAACCCAGCTTTATAAATTGGAGATCCCATTATCTTGGTTCAATGGGACAACTAAGTTATGAAATATTTAGGGTAAAGCACTTACTCCCATTCCTACAGATCTAAAGTGCTAGAATGAAAGGTGTATAATGATAAATGTATACTTTTAATGATTCTTATATCTTAGAAGTGGACAAGAGATGTATGATATAATACGATATGAGATCACCTATATGAGTGTGAAGTAGGAGGCTTCTACGAAAGTTTGAGACTTAAATTCTCTAAATCACTTATGAAACCAATAGTTGTTCAGGGCCAAAATAAACACAACCATGAGAATCGAAGTGGTTAGATGAGTTATGGTGTTGGTAGAGTTGTTTTGATTTACACGAACAACTAAATGGTTCAAGACATTGTGTTCACCAATTAGTTTAGTAAATTCGATTGTATTCAA
This sequence comes from Fraxinus platypoda, assembly GCA_903798405.1. Taxonomy (NCBI): domain Eukaryota; kingdom Viridiplantae; phylum Streptophyta; class Magnoliopsida; order Lamiales; family Oleaceae; genus Fraxinus; species Fraxinus platypoda. The sequence continues at coordinate 5,833 of CAIGRT010161590.1, forward strand.
TTAAGAAAGGTTCAAAGTCGCGAGCCATCTATTCTAATGCTATAGCTTGTCGTATGTACTCCTTCCTTAGAGTCTACATATAATTTGTATTGCATATTGTAGAATTTTCATTCATGTGGGGGATTGTTGGAATTGGTTAACTATAAAACCATGAAAAAGTGACTTTCGTGTCAATTTTGACCAAATATTCGGACTTAATCCAATAGTCAAATTATAAAAATAAATAGACTAACTTGTTTTTCTCGTAGAGTAAATCGTTGTGGTATATTCAAATCTTAAAACAAATTCCAGATGAATAAGAAATTATGGTCCAAAATTGGAGTGGAAAGAGAAGAAATCTGGTTGAAAATTGTTTAACTCCACCAATCACCTAGCGCTCGAGCGGTGAGGTGTCGCTCGAGCAATAGACGAGTTGTTTCTGATACTCGAGAGATGCAAAGGCGACAGTCGATCGATAATAAAAGTTGCGATCATGGGCAAATGTTGAGTTTTGAGGCGCGTCTCTTCACTTACAACTTCTCCTCCTCTATAAATAAGACCATTGGGACGTCCATTACTTCATCCCAGGACGTCCATTACTTTATCCCAATGATAGGCAATCACAGCATAACATAAAATTTCATCTTTTCTTAACAAAAACTCTGTATAAAAACAGTTTTTCCATTTCATTCAAATGGAGTACATAAACTTATTGTTTGGTTTGTAATTCTTGCGTTTTGGAGTGCTACAAACACAAGAACATAGTCATATCTTAGGAGTTGATTGTCATCGTCCATAGGCATCGTTGTGGGGCAATTCGACTTAAGGACGTAGAGTTCAACTTTTACCTTGACTTTGCTTTTATTTTCGTGGTGTTACTTTGTCCATTTTCATCTGCATTCTAATATCATTATGTGGTTTATTCTTCAATTTCTTGCCTTTACTTTGTCCAAATTTGGTAAGGTTGATAAGTTTTGGTTTTAAAGTCATCACTCAAATCCATTTTTTATCATCATAATTAATATATGTCGTACAATACAATCTTAGAAGTGTTTCTATATTTTTTGGTACATAGTATCAAATTAAAATAAATTATAGAGAAAAGGTACAACTATTAACTGCCTTAATAATCCATTATGCAGATGATAAATTTCTCTGATCAACCACAAAGCTTAATATTTTTTTAGGGAAATTTGTACCCGTGGTCGCCAAGCTTTATCACTTGTCTCACTTGGGTTTTCATTCAATTTTTGGGCATTCGGGTCTCCAAACTTTGATTTTCAATACAGAAAGACTCTTTGGACACAAATTGTTGAGAAGCACATAGATAAAGATTGCTTGTAAAAAATTATAATATATGAATAATGTGAAGTGGAAGACTAGATCACCAAGGCGATTTCCAGGCTCAATTCATCAAATCAACCAACACCTTAATGAAGAAATCGAAGCAGAAAACCCATTACTATTCTACACTTATGTTTGCTTCTTATCACCCACAAAGGATGCACAAAGGAAGCTGTATTCACAGTATAAGATCAGCCACAAAGGCAGGGAGAAGGAAAAAAAGTGGGCGCAGTCACAGAGAAAAAGAGCAGTCGTGTTTTTCAAAGGAAGAGAGAGAAAATGCACGCATATCAGCTAAGGAAGACAACCAACGAATATATAACATTAGGGTAAAGTAATGGGCCATGCCCAATATGGTGGATAAGTGGGCTAATCTTCATGAGCCATCCAGATAAGTGGGAAACGGGCCATAAGCAGCACTAATTGACTTAGGTTGCTTCCAATGGTCCAAATAGTTTTAAAGTTGGGTCATTACATTGAGGTGTCAATTTTCATTCAGTCATTTGGTCTATGCCGATTGAGAAAATATTTTTAGAGTTACATCATAGTCCGGGAGGTCTTTTGACAATAATTTACCCATCCCTAAGACTTGCTTGCTCTGTATGGAGTGTCCCGTGGTTCCTCGAGTGCCAGCCGCAAAGAGGTTATACGATTGAGTACGAAACTTATTCACCTGATCGTGTTTCGATCTTCTCTGTCCCTTGATTTTTCAATTTGTCCGAATCCCCACTTGGCTAAGAGCATGAGGGAAAGATTCTACTTTAAAAGACCGGATTTTCGGTTGGCTTGGCCTGGTAGCTAAAAGAAAGTCCTCGCTTTCTCTTTTTCAAGGGCCTTCTAACTAGCTCGTACGATAAAAGAATCGAAATGGAATTAAGCAAACCTCCACCTTGGTGTCAAATGACCAGCAAGAAAACATTATCACCCATTAGTGACAATTTCAAAAGGAGAACAGATAAAATTAGAAATTATTTACCTCCTGATGTTTAGAAAATCCTTTTAACTTCTAAACTTCACCAATGGTAACATTTTAGTGCCCATGTCCAAGGGATTATACTGTGTATGGACCTTTTCAAGTTTTACTACTTCTTGTGATACAATATCTTTAATGAAATGTAGTCTCACATTAATGTGTTTGGTGCGTTCATGAAAAACAGGATTTTTGCATAGATATATAGAAGATTAAATATCAGAATATACCACATAGTCATTTAAAACACAAAGTTCATGAAGCAAACTTTTAAACCACAAAGCCTCTTCAATTGCTTCAGTAGTAACAATATATTCAGATTCTATCATGGATATTGCAATTATGTGTTGTAACTGTGATTTCCAAATAACATAAGAGATAGACAAAGTAAACACATAGGAAGAAATACATTTTCTATTATCTCTATCTTCGTATAGCGGCATAGTCCGCATCTACAAAATCCTTCAATTTCACATCTTCTTTATTAGTACCAAACTTTAGACCTACATCACTAGTCCCCTTTAAATACCTTAACATCCATTTTAAGGCTTCCCAATGCTCGGGACCCGGATTAGACATGTACCTACTAAGAGTACTAATAGTAAAAGCTAAATCCAGTCTAGTGCAAACCATCAAATACATAATAGATCCAATCACATTAGAATATGGAATCTTACTCATGTATTCTATTTTCTTTTCATTGCGTGGAGCCTGATCTTTAGATAATACAAAATAATTAGTTAAAGGTCATGTAACAAGTTTGCAATCATGCATGCCAAATATTTTCAACACCTTTGAAATATAAGATGGCTGATGCAAAAACAAAATAGAATTTGACCTATCTCTTTCAATTTTCATACCTAAGATTTTCTTGACTTTATCTAGATCGTTCATGTCAAATTCACCATTCAACTTTGTTTTTATTTTGCTTATCCACTTAGATGATAAACCAACTAAGAGCATATTATCCACATATAGTAATAAAAACACATAGTCATTATTAGCATCATCATATTGAAAATACAGGGAATGATCTAACTTAATCCTTTGAAACCCTATAGTAAGTACAAAAGAATCAAAATTTTTATACCACTTTCTAGGTGATTGCTTTAGGCCATATAAAGATCTTTTGAAGAAGCACACATATCAAATTTTAGTTTATTTTTAAAACCTTTTGATTGATTTATAAAGATTTGTTCATCAAGTTCACCATATAAAAAAGATGTTCAAGTTCCCAATCAAAATGTGTAATCAATGCAAGCATGACCCTAATAGTGGGTACTTAACAACTGATGAAAAAATCTAGCTATAATCAACCCTATCCTTTTATGTGTACCCATTGGCCACTAACCTAACTTTAAATCTTAAGGGTTCAGATGCGCTAGTACTCTCCTTAACCTTAAAAAAAACCCCTTGCAGTCAACTATAGATTTATTCTTAGGTCAAGGTACTAGTTCCCATGTATTATTCTTTTCTAAGGAATTCATAACCTCTTTCATTGCCTTAAACCACTCTTCAGATTGTTCTCTCTTCATCACCTCCTCAAAGGTTTTTAGCTCTCTATCAGCTAGCTTCTCATAGATAGCATGAGCAAAAGCTAACTCAGACTCATATCCAAATCTTCTAGGTGCTCTCGACTGTCTTCTTTCTCTATCCCTAGCTAAATTATAATCTGTTAAGGATTCTCTTCCTCGGGATGTTCTTTTATCACTACTTCATCTATATTCTCCACCTCAGGTTACTGAACCCGAGTCTCTACCTCACTAGGAGTAGTAGGGACATATGTACTAAGTTTTCATAACTCTACCTTCAACCGATCTCTCTCTTCACCTTGTAGTTCTTCACTCGTAGGTTGAAACTCAGTTTTAAGGCATGGCATTTTGCCTTCATTGAATGTGACATCTCTACTCAAAATGATCTTAACCCCTTTTTGGCTTTTATCCCATAAACTAGAACCCTTGACACCCTCAAGGTAACCCCAAAAAACACATTTTCTAGCTCTCGATTCAAGCTTTCCCTCACTCTGATGACAAAATGTAACACGACCAAAAGTTTTAATGTATTTCCATGTACTTGTATCTCAATAGTGATGCATAATATATGTAAAAGATGACTTTCAAAGAGTGCACATGAGAGAGTAATTTGAATAATCTACTACTCATGAGAAGGAATAAGAAAGTTTAAAACCCTTCACTACATGTATTTTTCAAGAGAAAAAAAAAGGAAAAGATGATAATTACATGTGATTTTACTTCTACTGCCTTCACGATTTTCAGTAAGACTCGAAAGTGTTCCTAGAATTCATGTCTTTATGCGTTCACATCCCATCTTACCACAAGAAATTAATTTGAGTGCGAAATATGATTTTGTATATTCTTGCCTAGTAGTCTACTGGATCCCAGCATTACTGAAGTTTTCATTAGACTTGGCTATAGTATTTAGCCCAAATAAATACAGATATTTTACCATAATGTCCCTATAAATAAGGTCCTTTCAAGCATAATTAGTTGCAGTGCTTGTTGGTGAACTTTGATGCTTATATGATGTTTCTTTAGCTCTTATAAAATTGTATTGACATGAGATTGATATTTTTTTAAAATAAGTCATTGAGACATCTCCATGGACATGTTTTCTGATATATTGAGAAACATTAAATATTTGATATCCGAATAATTTCATGAGAAAAATATAAAAAGCACTGCCAGTGGAACCAAAAAAGAATCCTTCGTGGGAGAAGCAGAGATAATGCAATCTCTTGATTGTAATGCGTGGAACATGTTGTTACTTATACGTGTGTGTATACTATGATCTCATAACTTATTTAAGTTATCCAAATGTGGTTCACTCACTTTATTGGATTCTAACAAAGAGAAACCAAAAGTTTACAAAATATTTTAAACATTCTTTTGATAATCGTACTCTGAGTCCATATATACTACAAAAAGGAAATTCACTACAATAAATCTTATTACAAAAACTTACGTCACACACATGTAAACTTGGACAATGATATAAACACTTGAAATACCAAAAGGTTTTGACTTGCACGAGTTTTATCTGAGGGAGAAGACTCGCCATAGATGATCCAAAAGAAAACAATATCAGAGCTATTTATTACTTTCTGTCTATCAAAAACAATTACCAGAGCTATGTATTATTCTGTTGTGTAAAATTCAAGGTGTGAAAAAATGGCATCGGTAATGCACATGATAAATTGATGATAACGAATCCAAGTGGAAGTTCCTTTGACAAATTCATCACTTCCTTCAATTGTTTTAAGTGTCATCTGAGATATAACATTTAGGCTACTTGGATTGCTTACATTTGTTAAACAACAGTAGTATGTCATCTTGGTAACTGACAACAGAACTACATTAATATATAATGTATACTTGCTTGAAAAAAAGTGTTTATTCATATGTTATATTGTTATAGAGTACTAGAACAAGGATTAGGTTGAGAATTTATTAATTTTCTCTTTTCGTTCGGCCTCCCAGGTTCATTGTCAACTTCGCATCTAAACCACAATTTCTTTTCTTCATGTTGGCAGGTTTTATGCATTCTTATTTTCTATTTTTCCGTGCTGTTGTGTTTTTAGATGTTAATGTTTTTTTCTAAGAAAACTGACCGCGTAGGTTGTTTGCATTAATTTTTGCTTCATTAATTAATTTATGATTGTTCTTATTCTTTTTATTTAGTCTGTCAATTTTTTTCCTATTGGTTTGTGATCTTAACATTATTTGTGCTTCGTTTTCAATTTTTCATGGGTGTGGAATATCAACTTATTGTGTATTTCCTTTTCAAATTGAATTTGCTATGTGGTTTCTTCTTTCGACGGTGTTATGCAAAATTCTTGTCAAAAAGGTACATTCAGTGTTATATCTAAACTACGTGCAGGTATGTACTATAAAAGTTTCCGGAATAGGTGAAGAATTAAACTAGATGTACATTCTAGTTTACACCTTAGATGACATTCCTCCTATGTGGAGATAATATGTGCAGTGATGTGATTGATGAGTTGAAAATCAAGAGTGTAGATGTTGACATGTGTAAGAGTATAAGGAAGGTGTGAGGGAGAGTGTACATGTAGCATGGTTGTTGGTGAAAATATGAAGGCTAATTTGCAGGATCTTGCTGCCTTAACAGGAGGCCAAGTTAGTGGAGTATGCTATTTACTGCTTTTACACAATTTTACTTTCCCAAAATGCTTGTTGATTGGTTATTTTGTCTTTTTAGGCCATAACATAAGAGCTTCGATTGAATCCGGAAAATGTGGAGTTAGATATGCTTGGGAATGTATTGCCATTTGATTCCTGGATGCTAACACATTTCATTGTCTTCCTCGATTTTTCGTCCGAGCTTTGGCTCGGCTCAGCTCGACTCGTTTATATCCTTAAATATTAATTATTGAAGAAGAACAGGAAATCAGGTGGAAGAAAAGTTGTTGAAATACACAAGGTTGACACATATACAGCAATCATAGCTCAATTAGCAATACTAAATTAAAAAGTAGATCAGACAATGAATGTAGTTCAAGCAGTTGGGCTAAGATGCAGTCATTGCAGGGGGATCATGAAAGCGTGGATTGTTAGCCTATATGTCAACGGCATATCATATGGGCTCCATATGGTGGGTAGGAAAATCACCTTCAAACCTATATATAAGAAATTTAGCACCCCATGTTAGCTTAACAAAGAAAGCAAATTTTGAAGTATCAAACGTGCCACGGTACATTGTGTTAGTGCCATTGATAATATCGAGCACCCCGCATCGAATGTTCATCATTGTAGACACTGCACGAAATCTAGAATTCCGATAGATGCGAAGTTTTTATTTTTTTGTGTAAAAACTTGATAAATTTCTAAAAGAAATAAACCAAATTAGAGGGACGAATACCGATTTAACTCAATTAAACTCTCTTGGCATTTTCTACTTTAACCAATTACCCTAGGGTTGTGTGTGCAAGTGCATTGTAATATATAACCTTTGAATTAAGCTCATTTGCTAGAAAGAGTTTGACAATCTCCTTGATTGACACTCACATGCGCGTAATTGCGTGGATAAAAAATCTCAAAAAAGTGCCCTCTTCCCCTATTGTGAGTGTGTTGTTAGGAAGGGTGTCAAACCCTCCGTGGCAGCATAAACTTTTACAAGATGCTAATTTGAAGACAAAAATGTGTCAAACTAATTTATGAATGTGAATGTGTATTTATTATCTTACCGACTAAATAAGTTGGACATATTTATGCATGCTTAGTTTTAGTAAACGTCACATTATTAAAATAAGTAAGTTATTTATTTTTTATTTCAATTAACAGATTTCTGTATTTTTATTGAGAACCAAAGCCTCATATTTATAGAGAAGAATTAAGGATACAATAGTAATAAAAACTAAGGTTGTAGAGTTATAATTGTTGTTCATTAGTAATCATATTATTTACAACA
>CAIGRT010161594.1:0-12033 GCA_903798405.1 Fraxinus platypoda
TTTTCTAACAACATTCAATCCAATTTGTGTCATAATTAAGTGTGGAAAACTCACTTATCACTTTCACAAAAGAACTATGAAAAAAATTGAAGGATCTTTATTTGTTAAAATCGACTTCAAATAAACTTTCTTACTTGAAAGATGTTTAGCTTTAAAATTGATCTCCCAAAGAATCTGGATCGTAATTTGGACAACTTTTATATAATAAATTGATGCAAGATATCACTTACTATGGTAAGGAAGTGTCACAAGAGTACAAAACTATTATTTTATTAAATACTCTACCTAAAACCTATGTGATACACTAAAAATAGCGTATAAATTAAATTCCTTGCTCAAACTATTATTTGTCGTCATGTATGATGAAAAACAAGGGTCATTTCCCGTAGAGAATTGAATTTAACTTGAGATTTTAATTGGATTTTAATCCAAACCAAACAGAGGCTTGAAAACATTGCAAAATCAACACTTAACACTATGAGAGGTTGAAAACATAAGTATGGTAAATATATTTTAACAAATGAAATCGTCATTGATTCCTTAAGAAGTTAGAAGACGGAATTAAAAGCTGAAAAATTAGAGAGAGGAGGTGGAGAAGTTTACATGGTGAGAGGTATGTCTCAATATAGGTTTGATGGGAATTCATGATGGCCAAAACAATAGTGAGTCTAGTAGGATAAATCAATATATGAGTCTAGGACATAAGGCAAGAAATGCTATGATTGTGCTAAAACACGTCACTTTATTAAAAATTGTTATAAAGACGATAATAAACAGAAAGAGAAAGTGAGAGATGAAACGAATGTATAATTCAAATCTTGGTGAGGTTTACGTGTTAATAAACCATATTGATGACTCTATTGAATTAAATTTGACTGCAAAATTTTATTTGTATGAATGGACACTTGCTTCTGGTGTATTTTTTATGTTACATCCTATAAAGATTAGTTTGAGAACTTGCATGAATTTGATTTAGGTCATGTTGTAATGTGTAACAATATTGTATGCAAATTAATTTGCTCGCATATGTGATATTTGTGTCAAATTTAATATGGCGTGTGTGCTTACTGTGAGAGGAGTCACATATTCACATATTTTTGAGATGACTAGGAATTTGATTCCAGTATGTAAATTAGAAGAAGATGAGGCTAACTAGTAGAGTTTAGAATAAAATGATGGAAATGATTAAAGGTATTTCCATAGGGATTATTCTTGGTGTATAGGAGGGGTTTCACATAACCCCTCCAGAACACACACAATAGGTGGGCCCCATGTGGAACCGACCTCATAAAAAATTCAAAAGACCCCATAAAAACTTGCGCTAATATAGCTGTCTATGATTATTGTGTACTTGGTAAGTATCATAATTCACATTGCATCTTTCTCTTTAGGTGATTTATAATCGTCATGAAGATGGCATGAAAAATGTGTTGACTATTCTGTACTTGGAACTTCTTTGAAGAAAGCAAAGTGTATAAAAAAATGTTTTTTTTCTTCTTTATATTTAAAGATGCTTCTATTATGTATAAAAATATTTATAAATAAAGAGTTTGTTCCCTCAGCGACTTGGATTGATGCCGGGATTCGTGCCATGCATGTGGCACAGACACAACTAGTACTATTTTTTTCTAATTTAAAGTCTGGGATTATTGTTGCTTAAAATTAGGAATTGTTATGACAACCAAGTGGAGTGGGGTTACTTACTGTGAGTGCATTCATTCATCATTATCAACATGAACACAAGTTGTGTTTTGTATTGTAGCATAAAGACGAATATATTGTCGTTACAATTACCCTATATATTACGATAAATGAGTCAATCCCTTAAAATTGCACTGAGAAATGTCAATCAAATCAAATCAAATCGGGCGTACTTTAAATTTTTTGAGTCTGTGTCGAACTACTTAAAAGATGAGAAGCTCATTTCACGCCGCTGATTGTGTCCGTGGGCCATTAGGCTACAGTCTATTTGATTGATGAGCATAACATAAAAGAGGTCCCAAACTCCAACTACGCTTCACTTTTAAGTTTTTAAGGTCAAATTGAGGGTTAATTACCCTAATAGTCACTGAACTTTTTCGAAAGTTTCCACCAAGTCACTGAACTTTAAAAACTACGTGGTTAGTCACTGAACTTTCGAAACTACAACTTCATCCATCACTGAACTTTAAAAATCACCAAATTCGTCACTGAACTTTGCAAAAAGTTTTCCAAATGGTCACTGAATCAGTGACTATCTGGGATTCAGTGACCATCTGGGAAATTTTTTGCAAAATTCAGTGACCCCGCAGAAATTTTTCGCAAAATTTAGTGATGAATAGAGTGATTTTTAAAGTTCAGTAATGGATGGGGTTGCAGTTTCGAAAGATTCAAAAGAATTATGAATTTGATGGTCAAAAGCTTCATCTTTGGCGTTTCCTCTTGAGTAATTTCCCTTGTACATGGGAATTACTCACAGGCACCGACCTACATGGTGCCCTTTTTTGCCTTTTTTTTTTGGGTCATCGACGAATGAAAAAATGTCAACTGTTGCCCTGTAAGAACCCTATGAACCCCAACCCGTACATATAGCAAAGCCCTTTCCTCTTTGCAAGAACTATGAATTTTTACTCTAAGAGCCTCCTTTGACTTGAATTATTTATCTATATTGAAGGTCTTATTTTCTAAACAAGAATTGCACAATTATTAGCTGAAGTTTGGAGTATTCCGCACTTTGCGAGATGGGGAATCTGATCCGTTTCGTGTCACTGAAACATTGTAATAAATGCTATAAAAGTCAACAAAGCCTGACTGCTCTACATTTATAAAATTACCATAAAAAGCTTTGATAATTGCAATAAGAATATTGTTAATGGTTACAGAGCACGAGCATGGTGACGAAAGACGCTTATGAATTGAGCCTTTTACTGTCAGACTGCATATGAATATAAATGAATTTATATAATGGTCCGTTTGATAAGTAAATGTATAAAGAAATTTTAATTTCATATTAGTTGAAAAATAAAAATTCATCAAACTAGGAATTCGTTTTCTATGAAAACAAAGAAAATACAGTTTAAAGTAGTTGTACCCTGGAATTCTGTTTCCATTTTCCTTGAATGTGATATTTTTCATGGAAAACATTGCAATCAAACAGGGCCTGAACTGATAATTGGGTTATGGTTTTTGCCCAAATTATGATTTTTAACTTGGAATACAATTTGGTTAATTTCTGATTTATGTTTAATTGAGTTATAACATGAGGTGATGTTCAACATTGATTTTCTGAGAAAATGTGCAATTAAAAAATAGGTAAAATTTTGTCTTTACGTATAAAATATTTTTATTGGGAGAATCTGTAGTTAAAATGAATTTTAGAAAAAAATAATAATTTTTAAAAGAATGGAGATCGAGCTTGGACTGTGTTTTTATTTTAAAGCTTTTTTCAAATTAGGTTGTGACACAAACATCATAATATTTGTAATATGTTTGCATTCTCCGACGGCTCATTGATCAATTTCATTCGATTCTTGTTCTTCTTCAACTCAAGAAATAGATGTACGAAATTTGTAACAAAACTTCTATAAAGGTTTGAAAGAATTATGAATTTGATGGTCAAAAGCTTCCTCTTTGGCTTTTCTTCTTTGGAAGAACGATGATTTTTTTCTCTAAGAGCCTCCTTTGACTTCAATGACTTATCTTATATTGAATCCCCAAAAGTCCTATTTGATCGTTGGATGAATATATATAATTATAGGTCCCAAAATTAGGTAAAAAAAAATCTGTCCTAATTGCTTTTCAAATAGAAGATGAGAGTAAAAAAACGAAAACTAGATTTTCTGCCCCAACTAATGCCAAGTGATATGGGTTGCGATCGCATGGCACATTCCAATTGCACACGTTTGCCTCCTGTTCACTTTGATCCCTGACTTTCTCCTTTTGTTCAGTTCGAGTCCTTACTTATTTTTAATTTGGGTCCTTTATTACAATTACAATTACAATTACTTCCTGATCATTACGATTACTTTTTACTATGAACACACTACATATATCACAAAGAATGAGGAATCAATTCTTTAGAAATTGCATCAAGGATGTAAATCAAGTTGAACCAACTTCACATTTTTCAGAGCCAGCCATTTCTTGCTGCTAATTGAATCATCTCATTGGGTTGACAATTTATTTAACCAGCATAAAAGAAGTCCCAATGCTTCACTATTTTTCTTTTTATATCATTTATAAATTAACCAAACAAATGCTTAACCTTAATTTGACTTTTTTTGACGTTTGACTATTTCAAATTACGAAATACTTATTTGAGAAAAATAGTTCCATGGGGAGGAAGTGGTGATAGATGGTCGGTTCATCCGGCTACTTTTTCACAATGGTCTTTGAACAAAAAAATTTCATCCATCTTCATCTCAATATTCAAGGTTTCTTCATATTATTTGGTTAAATTCGGATTTTTTCACATATAATATTGATGGATAATGTGTTTTTAGTTTTAATATTCAAAAATTTAAATAAAAAAATTCTTTTATTGTGTTGAAGAAATTCAAATTTGTCAGGAAATCACAGCAAATCTATTATATGTTAACAAGGTCTGAGAGGTTCGAATGGTCCGGGGTGCGGGTCCGGCTGGCCAGAGGTCCGGGTCGAGGATCTGGGGGAGAAATCCAGCTTTTTAATTTTGAAATAAAAGTATGTTGATCATACAAAATAAAAGTATTTTGAAATCAATTTTTTTATTTTCGTTGCGATGTCACATCAAAATATTTTTCTAAAATAAGTATTTCTTAAATTGATAAAAGTCAAATTATGGTTTCAAATAATTATTTCCTAAATTGAAAAAAATGTCAAATTATGGTTGTCACTGTTTGACAAATTTATAAATGATTTATACAGATAAATAATAGTTGATCATACAAAATATTTTATGAATTGGCTATAGGTGATTTTGGTTTGGGGTGGGGTGGGGTGGGGTTTGGAAAGAAGATAAACTTGAATAATTTTTTGTGTACATAACAATTGGTAAATAGGGGTTTCCACACTCTCACACAAGGTGGGGTCATATAACATGTGAGAGTATGGATACACCTATATACCAATTTTTATGTACATGTAGCATGTCCTGATAAATTTTTATCTCTTTTTTTTTCAATTTTTTTATAAATTGTTTAATTAATTATTTAATTGTTCAATATGAAAAATACAAATTTACTATTTTGTACTTTTAAAATATTAAAAAACTTGGTCAAAATACATTTTTTTGGTCAACTAACGATCAAATAGACGGAAAAATCAAATTTTAAGTAGACTTCGATAAAAGTTATATAATGTGTGATTGAAAAGTTGATAAAGTTATGAATTCAATAAAATGTGTAATTAAAAATTAATTTATAATTTTATTATTTTTTAATCGACATCTAACATGAATATGTTTGATAGAAATTAAAATTCGGATTTCATTCTAACTCAAAGTCAACAACTAATTTTAATTACACGTTATATGTGATTCACAATTTTTTAATCACACATTTCTTCAACATATATCAAAATCTACTAAAAAATTTGTTTTAATCTTTGCCAAACAAGAACTAAATTTTATTTTAAAGAATAATGCCGAAGTGACCGAAAATGGGTGACCTAATGGGTGACTGATCCTCACATGGTGTGTGGGTCTCAAGTGAATAAAATAATGTCCAACCCCTGAGGTGTGTCTCTTAGGTCATCCCTTATGTCACCCATTATGTTACCATAGCATGGTCCTATTTTAAAACCTTCGATCAGGTTACGACACATAAACATCAAAATATCAATACATTAATTTTGTCCAAAGAATAAATCTAAGTGTACAACATTGGTTGACAACCATGTGTTGTCAAAATCATAGTATGTGATCTAGAAAACAGTTCTTTAAAATAGATGGATGTGATGATACCAAATAGGATGTTGTCAATCGATATTGTACATGTAGCATGATTCTTTGTCCATATTCTTGACGTCCTTCTAGTTCTAGGTGAGGTTCTTGTATACCTTGGTGTACATAAAGCTTCAAAGATAGGGAAAATATATAGAAATTCTATCAAATTGTTTTTTATTTGAATTATGCTAGTGGTACATCACCACTAACATAAGGGTGTCCATAATGGACACCCGGCGTCCCCTCATTGGAGGGAGTGCCGACCCCACCGACCCTCCCTCCAATGATGTAGCGCCGGGTGTCCATTAGGGACACCCCGATGTTAGTGGTGATGTACCACTAGTATCTCTCTTTTTATTTTCTGTGATTTTTTTTATTTTTTTTTGGTTATCTGTCAAACATTATGTGCATCAAGGTGTACATATAACAAAGTCCAATTTGAAGAATTCAATGTACGATTGTGCTATATGTACATAATAAATTAAATACGCATGCTGTGATGAGATATGATTTGAGCCGAATTTTTTCAACTAAAAGAAAAAAAAAAGAAATTTCCACTCTCTTTCGACACGTCATTTTTATGTAAATTATTATATAATTCCATTATATACCAGTAAGATTATTCTTAAACGGAACCACCAAAAACTGTCATATTCTCTCAGTTGCAAGTTGCAACCAATCATAACCGACAGACTTTTAGTGCGGGGAAATGACTGGAAGTAGGATAATATTTTGGCCTTGTTTTTCTTTTATTCACGGGGTACGTATTACTAAGTTTGATCTGATTTCATTGTCAAACTTCTTACGTGCACGCAATAGTATGGAACAACATCATCAACGTGCAAGCATACTCCAAATTACATATAGCATTTTTTGTGACAGTTAAAGTCTAGGACCATCATACGTCACAATGATTACAAGTGTGTGAAAGAGAACAAATTTTCACGAAATATACTACTTGTACATTATTTATGTACAATTTGGATGACATTTGAATAGGTGACAAAATCGAGATCGTTGATTATTTTACGTGTTGAAAAAATCAATAATGAAATTGTGTGCGACACGATATAATGTAAAACGGAATGCCAGTTACAATGTATGTATGGCAAAATTGTATTTTCACAGTCAAGGTCTTGTGGCCCTCTCCAACTAGTTGAGGACAACTTTTTTGGGACCTGTCCCTTTCATTAGGAGAGAGGATTAGAGGACGATATTGGCTCGGGCACCTGAGTCGCTATGCCGACAAGAAGAGCCACTACGATGGTGTCCCACAAGCTACTGCCGAAATTTGAACTGACAAAAAATGTTATAAATCCATTGCAAGATAATAACAATAATAAAATAAACAAAGCAAAGGCAAGAACACCAAAATTTACGTGGAAATCCAAGATGGAAAAAATCACATGTAAATAAGGAGAATTTTACTATAATCAATGATGAATGTGTATACAACAAGATCACAATACTCTCAAATAAAATCAAAAGTTCTCAAAATGTTGTATGAATGTTATGACCTCAATACAAGTCGTAGAAAATCTATGCAAGCCCTAAAATCGAAATTGTAGATGAATAGGAGTCCAAAAAAGTGTTAAAACGCGAAACAAGCCTTGATCGGATAAAATGCTGCTCAAGCGTCGGCGAGCGCCAAGCAAGTAGTAGCTCCGCTAAGATAGCGGGCAGATAGCTAAATTGCGACTACTTTTCTCCACAGTCCATAATTTGATCCATTGAAGACCACTTCAACCAAAACTTCAATACCCACTAGAATTTGGGTCAAATTACAACAAAATAAACGAAAAATCACAAAAAAAAAAAAAGGGACTTTGCTAGATCAAAACAGCAGACAACGAGGGGCAAAAGATTAAACATTAATCAAACATTAGATAAAACAGAAAATTTGAAATTCATAGGTTTTTTACTTGCGAGTTCTCAACTTTATCCCATGTTTTCAAACTAGTTGTTCATCTGCCTTATTCAGTCGATATCCACAGCATTGCAATTATACAAGACCAGGCTTGGAAGGAAGTTAGTTTATAGGCAAGAACTGAACTTGGTTAGTAGAGTCGATCCATTTCATCTTGCACCATGAAATATTCTACCGAGCCGGATTAAGACCGTCGAATAAGTAGCTCAAAGTAGTCGCAAATTCTTTTCTTAGTATAATTATTTATAACACTGTTCTTTTATTCTACGGAAGAAAAGATTATAATTTTATTTCTTATCACCATTGACAAAGAATTCCATCCACCAGCCAAGTTGTTAAAAAAAAATCGTTGGGTAACTTTCAAGTCATCCATTGCTTTCTTAATTTCTTTTTAGTTGAATAATGAAATGATGATAATCAACCTCTAACGAATCTTCTCATGTATATATATATATATATATATGTCCTATATCATCTATCGATAAAAAACTATCTGCTATTTTCTCATTTACAACTAACAAGCTCACTGTCATGAACACTGCCATGCCTTCCGAAGCTACTAAAGAAGTGCTCCACGACCTCTCTCCTTATCTCATAGTCTATACAGATGGAACCATCGAGAGATTAGTGGAAACACCTAGTGTCCCGCCGTCGCCGGAAGACCCAACCACTGGCGTAGCCTCCAAAGACATAATAGTCATTACACCGGAGGTTAAAGCCAGAGTATTCCTCCCAAAGCTGACAGTCTCCAACCAAAAACTTCCCGTTTTAGTCTACTACCATGGCGGTGGATTTATCATCGATTCCCCCTACTCTTTGTTATTCCATCGTTACATGAGCATTTTAGCCGCCGAAGCAAAAGCTCTAATCATTTCTGTCGAATACAGGCTCGCCCCTGAACACCTTCTACCTATAGCCTATGAAGATTCATGGACTGCCCTTCAATGGGTGGCGTCGCACGTTATTGCAAAAACCAGTATCGAAAAGGATCGATGGGTTACTAAACATGGCGATTTTGGAAAACTGTATATCGGCGGGGACAGTGCAGGTGCCAATATAGCGCATAATATTGTTCTCCGAGCTGGGGTGGAACCTTTGCCTGGGGATGTGAAAATCTTGGGTTTATTTCTATCTTGTCCTTATTTCTGGGGATCAAAACCAGTTGGGTCGCAATCAAAAGAAGATTTGATTGGTTTTGCATATAAAACTTGGATGTGTGTTTATCCATCAGCCGCTGGTGGGATTGACAATCCGATGATCAATCCATTTACAGAGGACGCCCCGAGCTTATCCGGGCTGGCCTGTTCAAGGCTGCTGGTTTGTTTAGCAGGGAAGGATGCATTTACGCCTAGAGGGATTCTTTACGTTGAGACTCTGAAGAAAAGTGAGTGGAATGGTGAAGTGAAGCTGGTGATGGTTGATGGTGAGGATCATTGCTTTCATATAAGCGATCCTAACACTGAGAAAGCAAAGGATCTGATTAAGCGTTTGGCTTCTTTCATTTCTTAAACATCTTCTCAAATAAACATGCAGATTCAGATTATGGTAGTAATTTCTGTTGAACATGTTTGTTCAAGCTATAAAATTACTTATATGTAAGATTACATTTTTATGTGTAAGATAATATAAGTAAATAACCTTGAAATATAATTAAGAGTGTGTTTGAGCCACATTATTTTGGAAGAATGTATTCAAGAATAGTAGATTGATGGAGAATGTGTGGTTGAAAAAGAAAGAAAAGTTATTAATGTGATGAAAAATATTATTTTATTGAAAAATATGTAATTGAAAATGAGTAGAAGAATAAAAATGAAAATTTTAATGTGTACCAAACAGGGGGTAAATAAGTTCTTCATTGGTTAGAGTTGAAAATAAATTATTTAATTTAATTAAATAAGTAAGTAAGTAAGTTCTTTGGGTATCTAATTAAAATATGGGCTAAGTATTGAGAACAATTCCTTTTGAGGTTATATTTCATGTGGGCTGAAAAAAAAAAAAAAAAAAAAACTATAAATAGGGTTAAGGATCTCAATTCATACGTGATTCTCATTTTATGTGTCATCTCATCAAAACAAAAATAACAAGATAAAATATATTGAAAAAGAAAATCTTGATCCCACAATCAACAATTAAGAATAAGAAATTGAAGCCATCAAAATTACGGAACAAAAAACCGAAATCAAGAAACAAGCAATAAAAATTAAGAAGTCAAAATCAAGAGATTGCAGTCGATCTTCAAGTTTCAAGATCCAAGATCAAGAGTCAGTAATAAAGAATTATACTCAATGAATCAAAGTATGTTCCGTATTTAATAATTATTTTCATGGTTTGACATGAAGGATCTTAACAATAAAGTGTTTAGATTTTCAAGTTTTTGAGATTTAAAATTTTATACAAGGATTAAATCTATCAATGACCACCCAACTTTATACTTAATGTCATGACCATTCAATTTGATTTTGTTTAACTATCATCACCCAACTTTATACTTAGGGTCATTATAGTCACCCAATTTGATTTTATTTCACAATTGCCATCCAATTTTATATAATTTTTCACAATGACCACGCAATTTCATATAACATTTCACCATAGCCACCCAACTTCTTTTCACCATTTTCATTAATTTTAAAAGTGGTAAAACGATAACTTTGCATTATATATATATATATAAAAATTTAAAAAGTTAAAATAAAAACTTATTTAAAAAAATCTAACGTAGCAAACATGCCAATGTCAAAAATGTATCGTGCAAGAATTACTTTTTTTAATTACTATTGCAAGCATTTCTTCACTTTGAATTAGGGCCATAGGAAAAAAATCAAAATCAAACTGTCTTTAGAAACCGTCAATTACGGCTTTGAACCACACGAAATCATTTTAAAATGATTTGGTTTAGATTTCAATACTTTATCTAAAGTTGAAAACCAAAACACAACTTTTAAGAATTGAAATCTGTATAAATCAAAACTTTAAATTTCGACAAAATTTGGTTCAAATTGGACTATGGTTGAACTCCAAAATTAAATTATTAACCTCCAAATAAAGCTATAAATACTAAAGTTTAAAATATGAGCTCTTCGGTAATTCGCCCTCTCGCAAATATCGAAGTCTCGAATCACATAACCCATTCTTGCTCTCAAAAGATGAAAATCATGAAGTTCTTGTTGAAAAATATCAAGTTGTATTTTTTTTTTTTTTTTTAATGGATTTAGCTTAAGAAAGTATCTGGAACATTTTTTGTAAGTTTTATTGTTCTTCTTAAAAGAAAAATTCCACGTTAGTTAAATCCTGAAAATATTAATCAACATATAAAGACTTGTTACTCCTTTTAATATGATTGGCCATTTAGTAGGCTTTCAAAGTCCATAAAATGCCAAGAAGCAATTTGATTCAACTAAAGAACGATCACACACATTTCAAAATTAATGGTTTGCAAAGAAGTCACCATCTGCGTGACATGTTTAGGAATAAATTCTACATCCATTGGACAATAATATTGACATTTTAAGATGAAACTCCAAGTCCGACTAATTTTGTTGGTTTTTAAATTTATAGTTTACTTATTTCATCGTCATTAAAGTAGAAAAATAATTTTAATTACTCGACTAGTAACGTTAGAGCAAGTAGGAAGAAGAGTATATGCAATTTAAAACTCAATGTAGTTGTAATATCCACATCAAACGCAATTGCATTGGCCTCCTAGAATGTGGTATATGACTCCAAGATTGACTAATTAAAAAAATTTGAATTTTGTCTTCAAAACCCTCTTTCTATAGTTTACTAAAATTTTGCTCATGTTTGGGATTATTTAAATTTTAAATTAGATTAGTCAAAACATCTTTTTATTATTAAATATTCACAAATGCTACTCAATTATGTCTGGGCGCAATTAAAATCGGTATTTCTACCGTTGCTACAGTAACTGCTCACAATTTTTGACTTTGTTTAGTCACAGATTCAGCATCCTGTTTTGGGATTTTCTGACCGTTGCCTTTATTGAAGCTTAAAATCGCGCCCAGACAAGCGCTTAAACAACTTATAAACCATCGCAAAAGGCATTTAGCTAGTGTTTGTTTGATCAACTTATATTTAAACAACTTATATTCATCATCTTTTATCGAACATTACATAAACTTTAATCAAAAACTTTCTCGAACAACCGCACTTTTTTTTTTTTTTTTTTTTTTTTTTTTTTTTTTTT
>CAIGRT010161601.1:0-14370 GCA_903798405.1 Fraxinus platypoda
ACAGATGCATTGTCGAAAAATGATTGCAAGAAACTTAACAAAGAAGAAATCTGAAGACGATGAAGTTAAAAAGAATAATGAAGGCTTTACAGTATATGTAGTATTTTCAGAACGCCAAATTCCTATTAAAATGAACACACCAGGATTTAGAAATCCAAAAAGTCCTAATTTTAGATCTTAACATTTATTCATAGACTTAAAAAAAATCCACATATTAAATTCTCCGAAATAAATTTCTCGAATTTTAGCTACATAAATTTATTTTTCTAATGGTACTAATTAAACTAATAATTCGTCCTTACAAATAGTATACAATTCCAAACAAATTACAAGTGAATTATTTATATGATGTTTTACATCTTCGACATATAGTACAAGCTCTTCGGCTACACTTGATGTATAAAGTTCGTCGATTGACTATGAAACTTGCAATGTGCCTTAGCATCAACATGGGGGCATATCTGGAGGTGGAGGCAACATTCTAGCATCTTTTCCCTTGCCATTTTTGGTAATGAATGTCATATCCATTCCCCAACTTAAATGGCGATCTAGATGGCAATGCAACAACCAAACTCCTACATATTGAATAACGGTTTTACGATAAGCTCTCAAAAATGATGATGAAACGATAGGAAAAAGATTTATATGGGGTATAACAATGAATTCGAGGAGACAATGTCACTTACCAGGATTACTTGCTTTGAATCTAACAGTTGTCCAACCATTTATAGGAACCGCGATTGTGTTCATTAGTGGAGGGTCGACAAGATTATAATTCGATGGATCATTGTCTTTGTCAAAGTTTCCAAATCCCCATCCAACTACATAAAAGCTCTGTCCATGTAAGTGCATAGGATGATCTATTCCTGCAACTGTGTTTGTTCCCTGGAAAACAATCTCCACCGTAGAATTATATTTAAGAACTCTTACTTCTGTGCCATTTTGAGGCCTCCATAGGGCACGAGGGACAATATCTGCAGTATAATTGAAAGCAAACGGTGGATAACTAGGAAAGTTGTCACCATAGACATTTCTGATGCGCTGGTAGTAAGCCTGAAGAATTGCAATTCTAGGCTGCACGAAGGTTATGTTATTCATACTTGCTCGAAATCTCTCATTAGAAGGTCCTTGACATGAATTATTTGGACATGGTGTTAAATTGATGGAAAGTGTAAAGAGATACATATTTGTCACATTTTTAGGAACGTCGACCGGATAATCTTTACTTCCTAAACTTCTGAGTCTCCCTGTGAAATTAGTTGAAGCAATTGTATCATTGAACATGGGAAGATTTGGTAGCAATGGAGACGATGGAGGGGTATAATTCCCTCTGTACTCGATAATAGCTGTCGTGGTTGTGTTGTCGTAGCTTGCAGCACTAGCATAAACGTGAGCAGCCATGTAGTAGTGACTCGGTTTTTGGTTAGCTTTCAACAAGAAATCAATGGTTTGTCCTGGAGAGATGGCAATGTAGTCACTTCTAATTGGCTTCGTGTAGCTAGCATCTGATCCAACAATGGTTACACTGTGGTTTGCGATAGAAAAGAACATAATGTTGTTCATGACGGCATTAACCATTCGAATCAAGTAAGTTTTCCCATATTCCACTGTCAGCTTAAATGTATCTGCATGGAGAAAACGATTACAGTTCAAAGTTTAATATTTTTTTTCATTAGATTTCATTAGAAAACAATTTTGCATCTGACTTCTTGATTGATTTCACTCACCCGTCCAATTCCAAGCAACCCAACCAATGGAGGAAATAAGAAAGAAAAAAAAAATAGTGGAGTAAATCTTTTTGAAAAAACATAGAGCGTAGGAAAACCGTTTTGAAACTTCACGGGTATAATAATGTTATATAATATTAGTGGTTCTAAAACACTAATTTAAATAGAAAAATATAATAAGTTTAATTAAATGAGTCCGATATTCTTAAATATAATTGAACATATTGTATTCTTCCACTTAACTTACTCGTGAACTTTTTTAACACCGAATATATTGCACTTGTTACCCATCATGAATAACATTTTTTACTCTTGTGGACCTAAATTTGCAGCCATGTGCATGTCTGTATAATTGTTATATATTTAAATCTACAGAAACCTTTCTTTCTGTACAAGATGTTTGTTCAAGAAATCGTCTTACCCGATTGGATTTACCCAAAAAATATGAAAACTATTTCTTCAAGAAACATAGTAAAATGATAACAATTATTGGGATATGTATGGGTAAGGTTGAAAAGTTTGCTTAATAGTCAATATATAAGTTTTATAATAAACAAAATTTTTATTTATGAAAATTAAAAATAAATAAGCTACTTATTTTGATAATAAAGTAAGAATTACTTTCAAATTTTTAGGTTAGAAAGTTTGAAAAAATGTTTGTTATTCAAAGATGTAAAGAAACAAAAAAATATTTAAAAGCAACTTCTACTTTCCTTTAAGCTTAAAACCGAACATGCCTATCAGACTATATGCTTGATTGTGCTTAATCACACTTACTTTTAAGTTACTTAATCATCAAATATTATTTTCAGTTAATACTACTGAGGCTTACTTTTCAGACAAATTAACATTTAGGCTGTGTTTGATTGACTTTACTTTTCATTAAAAAAAAAAATTCACACAAATTCTTACTTTTGACATATTTGATTGACTCCATGAAAAATATTTTTCAATTTTTAGTCATGTGATCATATTTTCCTCAAAAATAAGAAAAACATTTTCTTTGGGAATGAGTGTTTTTTATTTTCCAGATAATTCACTATTTCCTTGTCTTTCTATCATCTATTTCATCTCTCTTATCTATCCACCAATAAAAAATAGACAAGTATAAATTTCTTGACGTTGAAAACTGAATCAATCAAACATATTTAATTAATAATTTCCATACAAATAAGTTTTAGGCAACTGAATTGTCTAAAAAAAAAAAATTCCATATAAATTCCATACTCGCAATCAATCGTACCCGTAGTTGAAACCACTTAAGAAACCAACCTGATCTTGAGCACGGATAGAGATCACCAGGTTGACCATTTATGAGGAAAGCATCAGAAACATTTGGCTCCCCTCCATTATCAAGAAACTCGGTCAGAACTGCTTGTATATCACTATTCCACCATTCCCCTGTATTACACCATCAGCTCCAAACATTCAAATTCTTTGTCAATTATTTCTTTTTTTTTTTTTTGCAATCAAAAAACATTTTAATTTGCAGTACCTAATATGATGGGCACTTCTGCATCAGGCTTAGGAAAAAGATAATTATTTTTCTTCTTGGGATAAATAACAATTGCGCNTTAATTTGCAGTACCTAATATGATGGGCACTTCTGCATCAGGCTTAGGAAAAAGATAATTATTTTTCTTCTTGGGATAAATAACAATTGCGCCGTGCACAGTGGCGCGTGACCAATCGCTGTGGGCATGCCACCACAAAGTTCCTATCTCGTCCGAAAGCAAAATCTTTTGGCTAAACTGTGACCCAGGTTGTAAGGGACATTGAGTAATATACACAGGACCATCTGACCATGGATATCTAGGTTGCCTGACTCCATGCCTACAAAATTGATTTCAGTGAATAATCAAAAATCTTGTTTATAATACTGTTAAATTCAATATTGCGTATTAAACGTGCTCCGAATTGAGTGAGCACATGAAATTCCTACCAGTGAATGGTTACGTTTTCCCTTGCTCGGTTATACACATCAACAACTATTGTATCTCCTTCAGTGGCATATATAGTTGGCCCTGGAAATTGTCCATTTACTACTAAAATGCTCTTGTTAGTGCAAAGCCTGGTGTATGGAGTATCTGTCAACTGCAAAACCCAATGAGTTCATCAGAGTTTATGATGACTAGTAATTGCTAGAATTTTTTGTTATCAAGAAAATGAAGAAAATTGGAGCGAAGCTCCGTTCTATCGTCACTACCTTACGATACAGTTTGATACATATCAGTAATATATAAGTAAATTGGTATAGCTAAGCTTGAGCACAACACGGTTTATGCCAGGGTGCAGTCAGCATTTCTGCTTGCGCTTGTTGATGCAAACAAAGGAGATAATAGCTATTGAGCAAGGAGTTTTCAGAAGAGGTGGAGTTCAAGTATCAAGAAAAAAGAAATTAATTGCTTAAAAATATATTTGGAAAAAAAACAAAAATCAATATTCAAAGTGATAATGGTCCTAATAATACCAACGACGGACAAGAAATCTCTTGATACCCAAAATGTAACTCCTTACTACTCATAGTTCACACTTTAGTACGTGAGAAAAGAAGAATCCCACATGATATGTCTAAAAAATAATAAATATCAATGCACATGAACTTATAACTTATTTCATAATCTTCATGACAAAAATTAAGATTACCACAAACTTATGGCGACGGATGAGAGCAGCATGAATAGGCAGCACCCCTCCTAAAAGAAGAAAACCTATTAAATGTAAAAGAGAAACCTTCATATTTCACTCTAAAAAAATAAATAGATGATGATGTGAACCCTCCAAAGTTTTATCTGTTTTTAGGCTATGCATACATATATGCATACAATATATATAGAGAGAGATGTACCAAACACGGGTGCAGCTGGTGGTGAAGAAAAATGAGAGCTGGTTTTGACCACGCTAAACATGAAGATGGTGAATTATTTAAGCACGTCTCTCACCAATAAATTACAAATTTGCGTACCAAACGAAGAATTCCAGCATTTTTATGTTACTTGATCTTTCGATTTCGAATTTCGTTTTCAAAGTCTTTGAATTCTGACAATTGGGGGAGGAATATTTGGCTCTTACTTGATGTTCTTGCTTAAATTATTGTGATTGAAAGAGATGGATATGAAAATATAGCAATTACTGTTAATGCTTTCTGGACAATAATCTTTTAGTAAACAGATTACATAATAATGGATGACAATTAATTCTAATAGTGTATGTTTGGTAATACTTTTCTACATTATAAGCATGCATTATACCTTATGGAAGAATGTGTGGATAATAGATACGATTCTACATAGTGGATAAGTAATTCATCGCTTCAATTACGCAAAAAATAAAAATAAAGATAAACAATAATATCACTGTTGGCACGTTTTTTCATAGATAGCAACAAACAACTAGTGTGGACCGTAAGTAAAATAGAAAATGTTAGATTAAGCAGGGGCTTATTTTTTTTATGTTAGATTAAGCTTAAAATAAAGTAGGGTGTTACTCAAGGTTTTTTCACAAATATATATAATTTAGAAGTTACTTAAAAAACGAAACTAAGTTCTCATTTGAAAGTTTCTTCTCTTTTAAATAATTAATAGCATAGTTATTAAAATTAAATCGGACCAATCTATTCCGGACCGGGAACCGACGAACTAGACAATAATCTTGTCCGATTTGTATTAATTGGTCCATTAGCATATGAACCAGTCATGAATAGCTCAAACCGATCCATAACCGTCCGAACCGTGTATATATATATATATATATTCAATTTTAGCAAAGTAATAGATATATCGTCTCTTTGTTGTAAAAAATATTTTTTAAACTAAAATTTGACTTTACAATAACCCAATGGTTGAACCATTGACCTGATGATTTATTCAGGTAAACGATCTGGTCATGTATGATAACTATGACTAATAGTGTTGATTTGACCTAGTTTGTTCAACATTAAGCCCTCGTTTGGCCCTCATTAAAGTATAATTCATTTTTCTTTCTCTTCTTATCATTTATGCATTTTCCAATAAAAAAAATATTACATGTAAACTTAAAAAAATTTCTTCTTTTTTAACCACACATTCTTCAAAACAATTCTATTCCTTTCATTATAACGTGGAATAATGGGGCCAAACGGGCACTAAAAATTTATAAAACTAGACTAGATTGGAGAATAAGAAAACACAGTTTTTCTAGTTTTAGGGAAAAAAAATGTATTGAAGTAATATAGTAGGAAGGTTATATATCCACATGTTAAGTTAAAACAATTTGAAAAATGTAATAGGACAGGCAGAACAGTCATAAAGAAGGTAAAGATTTCAATGCTGGACTTTTGTCCCTGGATTAGGTGTCCAATTAATGAGTTAGAGTGATAATATGAGAGAGAGAATGACAAGTGTATCTATGGAATAAAATTCTCTATTATTACGATAATTGCACGGCCTATCTTTCAAACTCTTTGTCTATTGCTACAAGTCTTGATACGTTTTACCACTAGTTGTGCTTAGAGCCTTTTTCAAGTTTTAATGTCTCTTGTGCTAAAAGTAAAAACCTAGTATAAAATAATTTAAATAAAAATTAAAAGTTTGACTATGAAATAAAGAACATTTAACTTGAGATAGAGAGTAATACTAATATATATTAATATAGTGTAATAGTTTGAATTTTCAAAGGTTTTACTATAAATTGGTTAGTAATATAGTCGGTGAAAAAAGAGAGAAGGAAAATGATAATTGTCCAAAAACAAATGATAAGAGAGCATTTTTTTCTTTTTCTTTTTTTGGACAAGTGCTCTCTTTTATAAATAGAGCCTCACTTGTGGCGGAGGAATACCGTGGTTACAAAACCAAATAAAACCAACTAATTTTTTTCCAAATTCCATGTAATCTAAAACAACATTGGAAGATTCAAAGTCAAACTGTAGGGAGAAAAACCTCTTAAATGAGGAATGCCCAGTTTATCCATACTCAAACCTCATCTCAATGAGGGCACCAATAATGGTGCTGAACTACAGGCATTATTATATGGGCTCCGACATGCTAAAAGGATAGGAATTAGCCGACTTGAAGTGGAGCTAGACTCACTGCTTATCATTAATTGGCTCAAGAGGAAGGTTTGCGGTATTTGGTATTTGGAGGATTACTGGGAAGAAATACAATACTTATTGTCTACTATCTCATGTAGAGTTCAACACATACATCGTGAGGGTAATTCGGTAGCTGATATCTATGGGAGCGTCTAGTGTTTCACAGATGTGGATGGATTCCACTGCTCTTTAAACTAATATTTTGAAAATCGACCCGGACATCGATCGAAAAAAGTTCAAGGATCGATGGTCAAAAAGTTCAACCGAAGTCGAACATGATGTAATAATTAAATACACAAATAATAAAATACTATAGCAACAATATTTTTTAAATTTTCGTACTACTAATTCAATGTAAATACAAATCCATTTTGGCTAATTAAAACTGAAATCGTTTGAGCTTATAGAAAATGATGCATAACATCATTATGTTAATAATGAAATGAATTTTAAGTTAAATTTAAAAATTGAATAGATAAAACGATCGAGGTGAAAATTTCTATTTACTTTTTGTTGCACTCAAAATTAAAGTAAAATTGAAATTAAACATGCAAACATGGAAAATACGTAATATGGGCAAATGAAAAGGATTCCCACATCGGTTGTTGATAGAAATTAACATGCACACATGAATATAAGAAATCTTGGCATGAAAAAGAATCTCAAGAAGTTTTTAAAACGTTTTGAAGAGATTACATCAATAAAGCAGCTGGCAACCCAAGTTACGCTATGGGACTTTCACTTTAATGCATATCCCGATAATGAAGTTAAAGATTTTAAATTAAAAGACTTAAAAAAAAAAAATTGGAAAATCGTAACCGGTTCATGGATTAGTGTTAATTGGCCAGTTTAGCGGTTTTTTAAATAGTTTTGCTATATCCAGTTATTAGCATATAATGGACTCGATTTTAGGCTCGGTTCCCGATTTTACCGGCTGGACTGGACCGATTTTAATAACATTGCTTTAAACATAAGATACTATATATTTTTAAAAACCATCCCTTAAAATTATGCTTTAAAAGATTCCTCAAATTAACATTTTAAAATAAAGAGTGGGTTTGGAGAGCCAAACATAATCTATAATTAACATTTCAAAGTATTTCAATTTTCAATAGAGGAAAATACTATAATAATTTGGGGGGAAGCTGGAAAAAGCAAAAGATAGGGAAAATAATAAATATTTTTTGAAAGTAGTAAAATTAAATGTTAAAAATAAAGAGTTTGTTGGAGTATTTAAAAATTTTTACTTTCTAAATTTATAGATATATCTAAATTGTAAAATATACTTTTTAAAAATAGGAAGTCTCTTGAAAATGCTCTAAACTCTCCTGAATTTAGCCTAATTAAACAATGATTTAATTTATTAAAATAAGTCATATTTTTATATATATTCACGTGACAAAATAAATAAAATGAGATATGTAGCGTGAAAGTTGGACATCGAGTTATTAATATAAATTTAATCTACATTAATGGTGACTACGATTGCATTAAATACATAAATATTAAACGTGTAATCAAAGTTTTGTGATCTTTATTTTCCACACGAAATATTTTATAGCATAGAAAAAAATTGATAATCATTGGTTAACCAAAAATAGTAGCATGATTATTTTTAGTATGGTCAATGTTAAGACAAAAAATTAAACCCTAAATTTAAAATTATATCAAAAAAGGTAATTGAATTCCCAGTCCTAATTTATAATTCGCACACGTTTTATTAACCTTTTAACGTCGCTAATCCTATTTAAAGTTTGTTAAAATCCCTCGTGTAACTGACAAAAGTATAGATTTGATTTAAAAGGATAATTACACTCTTACTCTCAATTGATCGAACATTGATAACATGGATGTACCATTCAAATCAACAGTCGTTTAAAATGTTTTTTAATTACTAAAAAATGAGAAATCTGGAAAATGTAGAATACAGATTGTATAATTTAAAAATAATTGTGTCGTGAGGGAGAAGTAACGTTGAAAGGAGTTTCGTGTTAAGTTCAATATTTGAGTAGAAAAGTCGTTGGTCTTAGCAGCCGGAAAATCTAGAACTTGTCCTTTTAAGCACAAATGCCAAACCAAAACTTTGTTAGCGTGTGCTGTCTCACCAAACCTATGTCGGATTTTTAATTGTCATAAAAACATTTGAAAAGTCACTAAGTCTGCACTATGTCAATAAATAATAAATAGTAAGGAAGCTTGTGATTCGATCACATTAGCTGTCGTTGCAGAGAGGTTTGGAATAAATCCTCTTTCGAGTTTCGATAAGTATAGCAGAAACATGCCTTTTTAGTGGTCAAATAAGTTAAGATTATTCAAATTTACTAGGGGTCGTGTGACGTTGTTAAAAGTTAGTTTAAATTGGCGAATCCCACAAATATGAGATGAAAATTTAATGAAAACTGTGGGTTCAATCAAATACGTGATCAAAAATGAATTTTGATCAACTTTTTAATAAACAAAAATTTTATCAAATAAGTACTTAGCTTGCTCTAAAAGTAATCTTCTAACTTAAGGTCGGTGAACAAAAAGTAATAAAATAATTGGTATTTTGACAACCACCTTACCTTTTTCTTGTCACACTTCATTATAAAATACTTTATATATTGATAATAACTCACAATTTAATATATTATATAGGTTTCTTAATAATTTAATATTATTGTTCGAATCACCACGAACAACCCGATCACAACCAACTCTATCCGAGTTATTATTTATTGAACTATAAGCTGCAGTTGCATTCACAGTGATCGTCGAACCTCAACACATATAACCGGACTTTCTCCTCCCCTTAATACAACTCAGGTACCTTTACTAACTTTCAGAACTCCACCTCAACCGGTATACCTATACCCTTTTGAATCAAGAGTACTGAAAGAGATTGAATTCATGTTTATATTTGCAACATATCGAACATGGCTAAATGTTCTAACCCTCCCATCAAATATCTTGAGTTTGACATTATCAGTCCCTGTTATTTTACAAGGCACACTATTTCTCATCATCACAAAACCTCTTGTAATTGTTTCATATGAAGAAGATAAATCCCGATTTGAACACATATGAAAAGTGCAAGTCGAATCAAGAATTCAATCCTTATTAGATTTGGAGTCACCATCAGTAATCTCCAAAAGATCTCCATCACTATCTTCTTCTGCATGATTGATATTATCGAAATTTTATGGTTGTTTCTTATGATCTATAGTAGCAAACATGTTCAACCACTCATAGCAATCATTCTTCAAGTGTCCCTTATTGTTGCAATACCAATAGATTTTATCATTGTTGCTATCATTGACTCTACCCCTTTCATGATCACCTGTCTTCTCCTCACGAATAACATGACCCTCTATTTGGGCCTCAAATCCGACGACCAGATATTTCATCTTCTCCTAAGAGTAAAGCTCATCACATACCTTATCAATAGTAAAAGTATCTCGACTATAGAAAATGGTATCTCTAAAAGTAACACATGAATGTGGCAACAAATATAACAATTTCAGCCATGAATCCTCTTCATCGTACTTGACCTCCATGGTCTCCAAATTAGTGATAATTTTCTTGAACACTGATAGATGATCTTCCAAAAATCCAAGCAATGAGAATACAAGTAATACTTCAAGTGTAACTTACTAGTTTAACTCTTTATTATTTCAACCACAACCCAGCGATACTTTTCTCATTTACCACGTCCTGAAGAATTTGATTAGAAAGATGAAAATGTATCTGTGATATGACTTTTCGATCCTTGCGTTGCTTCTCCTACGCAGTCATTGTAGCAAACATTCTATATATCCTTAACAAAGTATCATCAAGATCCAATTAACCAAGAATCGCTCACATCTTGATCTGCCACAAAGAGAATCTACTGTTGCGATCCAAAAGCGAAATCTCGAATTTCATAGTTGTCATCCTTGAAACAATTGACATTATTACAACCTCGCTTTAATATTCAATTTTCCCTTCCAAGAACTAGTCAAAAAACCTTCAGGTCTAATACCAATTGTTAAAACAAACAAGATACCAGAATCGTTTTGATACCAATTTGTTGAAAATTCAGCCAAATAATTAAAGACGAAAAAATAATGGCAATGCGAAAATAATGAATCACACTATCACGGAAGCTTGCTACAAGGGTCTTCAAAACGGTGATTTTTGAACTCAATTTCACGTTACATTTCTCTATCAAACAATCAATCCAAACGATTCCAACCCACAACCAATATATTCACCTCGGTTGCTCCTCAATCTTACCCACAAAAGACAAGATAACGGTGATAATTTGTAAACCACAAAGGTACAAGAAGAAAGCAATGAAAGGGGGATAAAAAGAGGCCAAAAACACCAAGGAAGCAACCGATTTTATCTCTTAGCTATGGCAGCCGATTTTTGCAGGAAAGAGCAACCACGTTTTTTCTTTTTCATACACAAATCACACACTTTACGGTTAGGGTAAAGACACCATATATATTGGTTATGTTAGGCTTTAGTTGGACCAATAAAAAGCTTAAATGTTCTAAGATTCAAAGTCATCCAAGGGGTAATATATATGGGTCGTGAGCAACATTAATTCTTTAAACTACTTCCAACGGCCCACGTTGTTCTCGAGTCGAGCCTTTGGATTTTGTTGTTCGTAATATTTAATCCAACTTTTACATCATAACCCAAAATTCATTGAGTATCAAAACCCAACAAATCTCTACCTTGATACCCAATCAACCTGCAAGCAATCAAGGCACAAAGTTAACGCTTCCATAATTAAAGCAACCAATAAAATTGGGATCACAGACGTTACCTCGTGTTTATAATCTGAAACACATACCATACCTGCACCATGTACTCACAAGGGCTAAAGTCACTAAAAGATACCCAAATAGAAGCAGATAATCACAGTGAATAATCAAGAGCAAATAATCATGCGATTAAAATATAACATATGATAACCCACAATTTTTTTCAGAATCACGTTCATACAAAACAACATATTAACACTAAGATAATCAATCAAACGGTCAAAACACATGCAACAAATGCATAAATGACCCTACGAAAAGATCTCACCACACTTATCATATCTCATTCCGTCTTGCTCACACCTCGAGAACACATATCTTCTCTTGTCGCCCGCTATGCTCAATAGACTAATCACTCAACCCATGTCTAACTAGTAAATCTCTACAAATACTAAGTTTACGGGATAATCCTCTATCACCACATCATTTCTCCCAATTTAAGTGGATAATGGGTCTCCACCTAATTTAAGTGATAGAATGCCTCCTCCACACTCCATCTGATTAGGGTTTTCAAAGATAAAGGATTTCAACATTTAATCACATCTCCACTCGTGATCCAAAAGTCACACTCCACATCCTCGGTACATACCACCAATGTACCCCTAGGCATCTATACTTCACATCATTAATAGACACACATCACACATACTGCTAATTCATCCTAACCCACTATGCATGCAAATAATTACACCAAATAATCGGATAGCTCTCAAATTCATGCAAATATACATATCAAACACATTGAAATGCAACATATAATTATGAAATGAAATTAAACAATCACACACATGCAGAAAAGATTACACACAGATGTACATGTAGTAACTAGGTTTACTTCCAATAAACCTCACTAGGGTCATCACTCGACCCTATAGCCACATTCACTTTACCTCTCATCTTACCCTTCTGCTTATCTTTCTTTTTGGGACAATCCCTCACAAAATGTCAAGATTTACCACAGCTGTAACACCGCTTACCACATAATTTGTTCCAACCCTTACCCTTCTTCTTACTACCCTTATCACTCGAGTCACTTCACAAATCACTGCTGCCTTGAGCTCTACCCAAATTTATATGCTTAAACTATTCTACTCCTCATCATATGTAACTCACCACTCCTGTTATCATCTATTTCAGTCTTAATCTCCATATCCTCACTCTTAAGGGAATCTATGACAAACTCAGGTGTTAAAGTGTCCCTACCATACTTAATTGCATTCTTACCCTCTCTATATGAATCAGACATAGAATTAAGCAAAATAATGATCTTATACGTTTCAGACACATTTTCATCACAATTAACAATATCTTGAACAAACTTTTTAAAAACTTCCAAACTGTCATCGATATCTTTTGAAGGATCCATTTTAAAACTGAAAAATATTTCAAGCAAGTACAACTTATTAGGAGTAGACTTGAGCAAATACAAATCTTCCAACTTTTTCAAAAGTTCTTTTGTGGTATCAAGTTTACCAAATTTTCTTAAAACGGTATCTGACATGTGTAAAATAATCGAAGTGTAAGCAAGTTCACCACATTCTTCTTTTTGTACTTCTATCAAATTTGCAGTAAATTTGCCATGTATGACTTTTAATCATTGCAAGACGAAGAATATATCAACAAAAATTCATAATTTTTACGCAATGCAATCTCACACAGTGAGTAAATGACAATTAAAGCACAAAATTAATTACCAATTTGCAAAACTTCTACACGGTAACATCAATTCTAATGTCACACACACAATGATACGCTAATGCTGAATTTTAAATTGTCATAAACCTATATACCAGAGTGGACCAATCTGATTTCGTAAATACCGAAAGATGCAAATTTATTACTTTAGGGTCACCACTATTGACCCTAAAGTCTCTAACAATTGCAAGAAACAATCATCCACGATCGAATCCCAAATACGCGAAGAACAAAATCGTCCAAATTTCGCTGTATAAGCTCCTCGAAATTCCCGTTAGCGCACCCTCACGCACAGCTTGAACCCTCTGCGCATGGTCTCCACGCAACGCCGCTGATGAAACGAGCTTGACCTACGGTACCACCTCCGCCTGCACATCACACCCTGGTCTCCGTTTGTTCAACAGGTGAGTGGTCTGCTTGGAAATCTAGAAAACAACCTCGATTTCTTCATAGTTTTCGAACAGTTTTTTGGATCTGTTATCTGCTTCGATTTTGCCAGTTTTCAGGTCGATTTTTGGTCAGTTTTTGGAGTCAAATCCACCACCCTAAAGCTCTGATACCAATTGCGGCGGAAGCTCGCTCCAAGAGTCGTCAAAACGGTTTTTTTTTTGTGCTCAGTCTTATGTTACCTTTCTCTACCAACCAACTAATACAAACAGCTCCAACCCACAACCAATATATTCACCTCGATTGCTCCTCAATTTCACTCACAAATGAGAAGATAATGGTGATGATTTGTAGACCACAAAGGTGCAAGAAGTAAGTAATGAAATAGGGACAAAAGAGGCTACAAAAAAAATCAAGGAAGCCACCAGTTTTAGCTCTCAACTATGGCAGCCACTTTTTCTTTACACACTTTACAGCTATGATAAAGATACCATATATATGATAGGTTAAGCTTTAGTTGGACAAATAAAATGCTTAAATGGGCATTCAAAGTCATCCAAGAGGTAATATATATGGGTCTTGAGCAACATTAATTATTTAAACTACTTCTAACGGCCCACGTTGTTTTCAGGTCAAGTCTTTGGACTTGGTTGTTAGTAACAATTTAATTCAACGTTTACATCATAGTCCGGAATTTATA
>CAIGRT010161608.1:0-14053 GCA_903798405.1 Fraxinus platypoda
TTGGTACCATTAAAATTATAATTCAGTTTTTCTTCTCTTCTTATCAATCACATATTCTCTAATATAATAATATTACATGTAAATTCAAAAAAATTTCTTATTTTTTAATCATACATTCTTCAAAAAAATACTATTCCAAACATTAAAATGGCAAATAATGAGAGCCAAAAGGAGACTAAATATATTTATCAATTTATTTAAATTTATTTTACAAAAATGTCTAGAATGCAATAAGTTATCGCAACCTCTGCCATAAATTTGCAACCTATTCAAAATGCTCGTCGTCCAAGTTAGAGATAACTTTTTTATCATCACTCTTTCCAATAGAAAAATTCTCTCGCTAATGCCCCATGACAGTAGAAATTAAAAAGTGTGGTTTACAACTTATAACTGCATTACTTAGCCTACGTTTGGTTTATGTTTATAAACACTTAAATAATTTTTTATTCACACATTTCAAAAAGTAATGTCTACTTATTCATCATTCATTTCTATCTTTTTATAATTAATTAATTTTTAATCACTTCCCAAATTTGCTTTTAGTACCGTTAGAGTTTGGTAGAATCTGAAAATCAGATTGGCATATGATTGTATTCCCAAAATTGCTCTCAGCTATTGTAGCTGAAATTTGTCTGGAGTTATCACCAAGGAAAGGTTATGTTTGGATATAATGTAAAGTTTGAGGTAATTTCAATACCTCAACTTTTCGCCTATCACTGCGTATTTTCAATTAAGAATGCTACTTCTCATTGAAGTGACATTTATTTGTTCTCTTTCTTAACATACACGAGGTCTTTACTATAAAAACAAGTCTTACAAAGAAATAAGCATTGAAGAGCCTTTGTTTGCTACCGAAAATCTGATCATAAAAACCAAATTAAAATATGAATTTTACGACTATCCGAGCCTAAAGAATTCAAGTTATGTCCTTATGGCAATCTCTGTCTCTCTAATAATGAAGGCTATGAGCAATTGTTTCACATCATTTTAATGAAACAATAATAAAATCACGTAAAAACCGCATAAATTTTGCCTTCATTATCAAAGGTTGGCGCAAACATTGGCGCGGAAATTTTTAAAAAATAGACTTATTTGTAGGAAACCTAGAAGCGAGATAAAAAATTTGATTGTGTAAGAAAGACTTTATAACTTTTAAGTGAAAAGGTGATTCCTATGTGAAAATGCATAAAACTTAAAACGATATATCAATTACAAGAAAGTATACAACTCTTTTGTCACAAGTCTTTTAAATCATACCACAACATTGACAAAGTTATTTATAATAAAAGACATTAATTTATTCAAACTAAAAGACACAACCATCACCGAAACTCTTCCAAATTAAAATATCAAACATGTAAGGTTAAAAACACAGCTAGACAATTTCTTTATTCAAACTTAACCTTTCCCAACAAGAACAAACGAGCGATAGGTTCAAGAATAAAAGATATTCTCCATGTTCAATAGGAACGCACCCTTCTTCTTGCAATTTCTGCAACATTATAATCTTGGGGAAAGATGACAAGAGTTTATATCTTCATATAGAAATGCTCAAGTTCCTGCAAGATTAACAATACTGGGAATCAAAATTATCAAGAAATAAAAAGATTTCCAAACTATTTTGACAATATTCTGAGGTTTGTAAAGCGGTAGGGAAATGAAGAACAGATGAAATAAGAAAAATACAAAATAATGTTTGATCTATATCATTCAGTTTCTGAGAGAACAGCAAGAATACATACACTGAAGCTATTAGAAGAAAGTAAAATTTTCTATTATTAGTGTTATGTTTGTGACTCAAATTCCATGTTTTTTGGAAGTTTGATTAATGGAGGAAGCCTAGATAATGTTGGTTTAGAAGTCCAATTTGATTAGAGATCAAATTTCATCATGAATTGAGAGTTTGATTGGGATAAGGACTTTGGGATTGATGAAAAATTGTTTTTGAAACACAAGGATGGAGTCGGGGAGCAGGATGCGGCGCCGGGAGAGAAGGAAGAAAACAGGGGTTGGCACCGCGCGCCGCAACGCCCAGCAAGAAGAATGTACTAGCAAGGCCAGCACCCCAGGCCGGTCCTACCGTCCCCCTGGCGCCACTGGCAGGTTGGAAAAGGATTCCTACTTGATTTTGGCAGTGATTCTTGTGCTCTATTTAATCTATAACTCCAAGATTTGGCTCATATATATACTCCACGTAGTGTAGGCTCTTAATAGACTCAAGATAACAATTAGATCGTTGTTGTATACATTAGAATCTTGAGAGAATTGTTTAGATTTAGTTTGAGAGTATTAAATCTTGTAAAGATAATTTTAGTTTCTTGGTATAATAAATTTTCCCACTCTTCCACAAAAATCTTATTTCTTTGTGTGATCCATTATATTCATATTGCTCATATTATCCTCATTCTTTAATTATTTGGCTAGATTCTCAACAAATTGGTATCAAAGCTAAATATTTTTTGGTTTTTGGGAGGTCCAAATTAAATATTAAAGTGAGGTTTGAACAATGTCAATTATTTTAGGGATGACAACTATGAAATATGAGATTCTGCTTTTGGATCACAACAATAGATTTTCCTCATGGTAGATCAAGATGCAAGCGGTTCTTACTCAATTGGATCTTGATGGTGCTTTGTTGCGATAGATAAAATGCCTACAACAATGACTGTGGAGAAGAAGCAATGCAAGGATTGGAAAGACCTATCACATATATATCTTCATCTATCTAATCAAATTCTTCATGATGTGGTAAATGAGAAAAATGGCGCGGGTTGTAGTTAAAATTGGAGCAACTTTGTATGACAAAGAGCTAGACAAGTAAGTTACATTTGAAGCAGCGCTTGTATAACAAGTAAGTTACACTTGAAACAGCGCTTGTATTCTAATCGCTTGACGGAAGGTGGATTTTTGGAAGATCATCAATCGGTGTTCAAGGAAATCATCGCTAATTTGGAGACCATGGACGTTAAGTATGATGAAGAGGATTTATGGCTGATATTATTATGTTCGTTACCGCCTTCATATATGACTTTTAGAGATATCATTCTCTATAGTTGGGATACTCTTACTATTAACGAGGTATATGATGCGCTTTATTACAAGGAGAACATGAAGCATCTAGTTATCGAATTTGAGGCACGGAGAGTCTTGTTATTCATGAGAGGAAGACAGATGGTCATAGAAAGGTCAGAGTCAAGGATAGCGACAGTGATAAAATCTGTTGGTATTGCAACAAGGGGCTCATGAAGAGGGACTGCTATGAGTGGCGGAACAGATTTGTACCACAAATCAGAAAGAACCATAAAATTTTGGTAATGTCAATCTTGTAGAAGAAGATAGTGATAGAGATGTTTTGGCGATTACTGAGAGTGACACCAAACCCGACGATGATTGGATACTTCATTCGGCTTGCACTTTTTATGTGTTCAATCCGGGATTGGTTTTCTTCATATGAAACAGTTACAAAGGGTTTCGTAATAATTGGAAATAATGAACCTTGTAAAATAGCTGGAATTGGTAATGTCAAAATCAAGATGTTTGATGGGAATGTTAGAACACTTGGCCATGTTTGACATGTTTCAGTACTTTTGATTCAAAAGAGTGCTGGTATATCGGTGGATGTAGAGTTCAAAAAGTTAGCAAGGGTGACTGAGTTGTGTTAAGGGGACTGGGAAAGTTCCGGTTATGTGTTAAAAGGTTCGATGATCGTTGTAGATGTAGCTGCAGCTTATGGTTCAATAAGCAATAACTCGGGGTCGAGTTCGTTGTGATCGGGTTGTTAGAGGTGATTCGAACAATGATATTGGAGAATCTTCCAGTAGCTCAGGTGGGTTGGTTGTGATCTTGTTGATTATGTTGCTCGTGGTGATTCGAGCATGTTTGACAATTCAAGTGGAGTTGGAAGTGCTTGTGGTGATTCAAGCAGTTTTGGTGACTCAGCTAGAGCTAAAAGTGAACAGGATGATTCAATCAAGGTTGGCGCGCAAGGCAGTTCCGATGAAATTAATGGAAGATAGATTTAGAATCTCAATCCGATAACCTGATCAAGATCAAAATTCAAAATCCGTTAACTAAATAGAGTAAATATGGATATATGTTAATCTGATTTGATAACAACCCGATCCGATTGATTATGATAATATAATATAATATATTTTATTTATTACCGCATAATTTATTTCACATAATTTTTCATTTTGAAACTCGTATTATACTTTATGACTTATAATGAATAATGTTAAACCTATCAAATTCCAATATAACATTAATATATATTATAATAAATTTTGTATTGAGATCGAGAATCCCCTTTTTCTAAAATATTTTGAATCGGATATGCGATAACATAGCAAATCAGACATGAATTTAACAATCAAATATCCGTTGGATTATCGGATCGGATCCATGAATTATTCTTATCGGATCAAATCGGATATGGCAGATCCGGTTCCTATCCAATTCATTTACAATCCTATTTGTATATGTATGTTTTGAACGATCTTCATATTTTATTTTCCAGAATGAGAGTGGAGACAGATAAAGAGAGATCAGTCAAAGCATCAATTTTGTTATTATCCTAAATATGCAATACAAGATGAAAAATTATAGATTGAAAGAAACTGATGGTTAAGAAACTACCTGGTCCTGATTTTTTCAGCTTCAATCCATCTATGTATATAGCTAATTGTCATTTTGAAATGTGACTGAAGGAACTCGTTTCCATAATCCATGCGGTAGACTTTGCAATTTCCTGCAGTTTTTAACTGCTAAAATTGAAAGCATAGGCATGGCTTTTTTCTGCACCACCCACGTCTCCAAGAAAGGCAAAGTCAAGAGTTCGATACGTTTGAGCTTCTTGAAACTAAAATTAACACACCTCATTTTCTTTCCGACAAATGCGTCGTTTTGCAATACTAGTACCTGCAATTCCGGGAGCTTGGCCAAAGTTCTCATAGGGTCTTCCTTAAGTTGAGAACGTATCAAGACCATCTCAGTCAGGCTTGAAGCGATATTATAGTGTGGTGGTAGCTGTCCAAGATGCCCATCCATGTACAGGGTATGAAGAATCTGACAACTGAGTAGTTTTCTGAAAACAGAATGCCTTTCTTCTGTATAACAGTCAAAGGTTTTGATCTTAACGGAAGGATATAAGACCCTTGAATGTTCTGAAGTCATGTCCATGCGGTGGACAATCCGCTCAAGATCCCCAAAATCCCCTTCAACAGCCATAGACAGGTGTTGAAGATTCGTCATTTTAAAAAGGTCAGCAACATTACACACCTTAGTGTCAAAGTTTTCAAGTATCTCAAGTTCTTTCAAACTGCCCAAATCCAGTTTATCCTTATTAGGCGTCTGAAACATGAGTGGAAGATATAGATACACAAGTTTTTCCATTTTCCTCACGACATTTGGAATTATTATTTGACCTGAAACTCGTAGATCAAGAACTTCCAAGAATGACAAGTTACCTATTGATGATGGCAACACCTCCAGAACACATCCTTTGAAACTCAGATACCTTAGGTAGATCAGCCTTGTCATTTCCCTAGGTAGACCTCTCTCTTGAAAGTCAACCCGTTCAAATTTTAGAACCCTCAGCATTCTGTACTTCTTCACATCAAACATTCTTCGTGGCCATTCCAACTTCATCTGAAGATCATGCGGATTCAAGAATAAGAGAGACCTAAGACGGTTAACTTTTTCATTTCTGAACTGATCAACAGAATGTCTATCATCTTGCTCGCCTAAGTGTAAAGCCATTCTACGTGCAGGATTACTAGTCGACGAGAAGGAATCGGAATCTGCTCTTATCTGAGTTCTGAGCCCAAAATCCAGAACCTTAAAGAAATATCCTTCTCCCTTCTGTAAGCAATGATCTTGCATGTGCTCATGAACCCAACAAGACTTGTATTTTCTCAAAGATGGAGTTTCTTCTTCTTCGACGTTGACCAGTTTTCTTTGTACCAGATCACTCAAATATCTTTCTGCTAAATCCATCATAGTTTCTTCATTTTGACAATCGGCTAGTGATATTATGCCTTCTGCCATCCATAGAAGATACAAGTGCTCCACTTCTATCTTTGAACCCCTTGGGAACAGGCCCAAATAAAGAAAACACAGTTTCAAGTGATATGGTAAATCATCAAAACTTAAAGCTGCAATCGATTGTTCTAATACGATTTGATCAACTGGTAGGCATCTACTGACTAATGACTTGATATCTTGGAGCACCGTCTCCCATTCACTTGATGTATGCTTTTTCGCTAAAACTTCTCCAACTGCAACTATAGCTGATGGTAATCCTTGGCACACTTCCAATATTTCATCCATTATCTGGTTCTTGGACGAATCCACTTCTGCATATATTGCAAAATAAATTGTGAAGAAAATCCTAAATATAATTCAGTTAATTATGAAAAATGAGTCCATTACAGTTCATTTCCATTATATTGCCTGCATCAGCTCTTAATATACGATAAAGATCAGCAATAAACAAAATTCTATCCTCAAGAGAAGGCAATTGACTCTATTAAGAGGATAACAATAATAAATAGGATAGATCACCAATATCAACATTATATATATTTGTTGTATGATTGAGCATCATCATTGCTTTTTTGCTGTCATATAGACAATTCTGTTGTAGCTTTATTTTTTTTTAATTCTTTTTCTACTTTACTTCAAAGCTTCTCTAAATGGTAAGTATTAGACAAAATTGTTAATACATATTTTATTTCTCAAAAATTAAAGATAATAAATCAGTATAGCATTAGTTAGCTTATTGTGTCGATAAAGAATTGCTCGTAAAAAATCGTGCTGTTGGCCGCAA
The DNA here is from genome assembly GCA_903798405.1 of Fraxinus platypoda. Lineage (NCBI taxonomy): Eukaryota > Viridiplantae > Streptophyta > Magnoliopsida > Lamiales > Oleaceae > Fraxinus > Fraxinus platypoda. The sequence continues at coordinate 6,830 of CAIGRT010161608.1, forward strand.
AAGGTCAAAGAAAATCATTAAATTATATTATCAGACATACAAACACCAAAATAAGGGTTCTCAGTTCTCAGAAAAAGCTTCATTGGAAAATTGAGGAGTTTCTTGGGAACGCATGCACTGAGGGCCAGCAAAATTTCCTTCTTTGCGAGATGCAAAATATTTAATTCCTTTAATAGAGGAGTTTTCTGGGAAAGGATGGATTTATTTGTTAAAACACAAGAATTTGATTTCAAGACTTTTGTTATGTAATAGCGAGAATTGGCAATATATAAAATGAGAACAAGAATACAAGATTTAAGAGGAAACTTGAGACTGAAAAAAATTACGAGCTGAGAAGGAGAAAATTCACTATATCAAAGATGATTCCAAGAAGTGCAATTACTCTGAATGGAATGATATGATGAAAACCCAACATACATTATATATATAATAAAACAGGTCCATACAGCAGGGGCTTCGTCCCGCACCCCCATAGGATCAGCGGTCGCCTACGGGATCAGATTGTGCTACCATCACAAGCCCTATTTTTCCATAATTTTAGTTTACCACAAATGTTGCACCACAAGCTTTTCGGGCTAGCTAAACAGAATTCGGGTCATCGTACTCTAACAACTCTTTTAAAGAGTGGATAACTTTGATTAATAATCATACGGGCAAGAAATTAAGAGGTTAAGAACTGGCAATTGGCTCGCATATCCAGTTCAAACAATTTTGCAAGGAAAGTGGGTTAGCAAGGAAAAGACAGATAGAAAAGTTCCTCGACAAAATGATGTAGCTGAAAGAATGAATAGAACTATTTTGAGGAGGTACATACATTGTTATCTAATGCAAAGTTACCTAAAAGTCTCTTAGCTTGAGGCTACTACAACAGCATATGTTAAACTCTCATCAACTCAGTCTCTCATACTTAAGAAGCAGAGTATTATATGAGTCATGTTCGTTACTCTAGTAGCACATGAATTTTGATGCACTACATGGTTTTCTGAAGTGCAGAAACAAATTCAGAAAGTTCAGTTTATGGCTAATCCTGATAAAAGTCATTGTAAGGCACTTGAATAGGTCTTTTCATACTTGCAGGAAACACAGAAAGTTTGTATACTTCACAGGGCACAGAGGAAGTCATGGCAAATTCTGTAGTTTCAGATTTTGCAGGTGATCTGGGGAAAAGATGATCAATGACGGGATATATTTTCACTCATGGGAACTTCGTAAGCTGGAAAACTGAACTTCAATTTATAGTATTGGTGCTGACAAAGGAATCCAAGATATTGTTGTTATAGAAGAAATAAATGAAGATTTTCGAGTCGAAGGGCTGGTAACTGAGATCAAAGGATGAGTACTAAATGCTATACCCTAGTATGATAGTCAAAGTGCAATTTATCTCACAATGAACCAGGCGATCTATGTAAATATCTCATCATTCCTGCCATGGACGTGAGGAATTTACTGAACTGTGTAAAATGACTTACATGTTAAACGTCTGTTAATTCTTTAAATCGTCGTTTTTTTCATTCCTTTCACAGTTTACTCCTGCTTAAGTTTTCTGGGTTTGTTGTGGTCTGTTCGTTACATAACCGATTCGAACTACCTTTAACTTCGTATAAGTAATAAAATAAGAGTGCAGTTCTTAAACTAAGTGAATAAAAGTGTTGTAATAGTAGGCGAGAAAAGAAAATAATATTATGGCACAATATGAAGTAATTGATCACAAACGCACGAGCAAAATAATTGGCAGAAGAAAGGAGAATTTACTAAAATATGGTGAAAGAATACAATGATTTTATATGTACAAATTTGTCTAACTTAATCAAAATACAATGAAAAGCTATATATATATATATAGTGGATGTTTCAAGCCTATAAGTAGTCATAGATGAAATAGAATGCTTAAAACGTGTCAAAACGTGAAACGGACTAGGGTCCAGATAACACCCGTGCTTGAGCGCCATATGGGCTGCTAGCTTGAGCGGTAGGCTCGTGGTAAGCTCGCAGCAGGGACAGCACTGGGGCGCTGCATATGTGGCGTTGGAGCGCTTCATCTCGGGTTGATTTCGATCCCTTTGACTCCGAATGGCGCTGAGGCGCCCAACTGCTGCCCAAAAGTTCCCTTATTCATATCTTGACATCTTCAAGTCCAACACAAATTCCAAACTAACAATTGAGCTTCCAAATAGAATTTCAACTAGAATTTGTCCATTAGACTTTGAATAGGATTACACAACAACATTCCAAAAAAGAATTCTTCCTAAATCGATTTTAATTAGAATTCCCAATTATCTTCCAAATAGAATTCTTTTTTTTTTATAACCGTGGATGTCTGGGCCAGCTTGCGCGCACCTCGACTAATCCCACGGGGCCCTGAAGTTTACAGCCGTTTCTCACCTCAGTGGCCCTGAGGGGACTCGAACTGGTGACCATTGGGGAGCAAACCCAAGGCCTGACCAATTGAGCTACCCCTCAGGGTTAAAAATACCTTTATTAAAATTAACATCGCTCACTATTTTACAGAAAAGAAACCCTGAAGTTTACAGCCGTTTCTCACCTCAGTGGCCCTGAGGGGACTCGAACTGGTGACCATTGGGGAGCAAACCCAAGGCCTAACCAATTGAGCTACCCCTCAGGGTTTCTTCCAAATAGAATTCGAGACATCCTAATTCTAACAAACTCCACATGACACAAATTCCAATGCAATAAGTAAACTTCAAAGATTCTCCACTTGGAGACACAATTCACTGCAAGGAATAAACCTCAACTCTCCATAAAAAAACACAAACGAAATTCTCCATCAAAATTCCAACTTGAAAATATTCTCCACTTCTACCACAACCCAAATAGATTCAAATTCAAAAATTGAGTATCAACAAAAATTTCAAAAACTATCTTTGAACACCAAAGTTGCTCGAATCACAAGTAACAAAATCAAACGTGATTACTAATCACTTGAAACAAGCTATGCAACAGAATCATCATAAAATGTTTCGACAGAAGGATTTTAGCTTGAATCAAGACCTTCAACCACATTCAAAGCAAACACAACTAAATCGGCATCTTTGTACCTATGTGGAGGCATAATATCACAAACGTGTCTGTTTCTATGACACCGCTGGGAATGGTGGCAAAGCGAATTATCCATAACTTTCGAACTTTACTTAAAACATATTCATCAAAGTAGACCCCAAACAAACTCTGACAATACTGAACTAAACTCACAATCCACCTTATCTCTAAATTTAAGCTGATTGATCTTCAAAGATTCTATAGAACCATGCAAGACATATAATTAAGACTTTTTTTGTCCTATATAAGCACCTTTACGAACCTTTAGGACTCTATCTTCACCAATGAATGTGTACCATTTCAAGTCATGAGTACTTAAAGAGGTAAGATTTCTCTTAAATCAAGAACATGCTGCACAGCATCAAGTGTTCCGGCACTTCCATCAAATATGTTAATTCTGAACCTTTCAATACCAGCTATTCTATAAAATGTATTATTTTCCATCACCACAACACCCTTCGAAACTATTTCATATGTTGTAAACGAATTCCAATTGGGACACGTGAAAAGTACAAGCCGTATCTAGTGTCCAAGATGTGGGCATCATGTCAAATGCCAACAACGCATGATCCAAATCCATTTGAGCAAGTTCTACTCGCATGTTTACCTACAACGAAAATCTTGTGCCTGAATATCATACTTCATGGTTGTCATGCAAAAATCAAAATCTTCCTACAGTTAAAACCTTAGCTCCGATACCACTTGATGTAAAAATAGGCGAGAAAAAAAATAATATTATGGCACAATATGAAGTAGTTGATCACAAATGCACAAGAACAAAATAATTGGCAGAGAAAATGAGAATTCACTAAAATACAAAGAAAGAACACAATAATTTTGTGTTTACAAATTTGTCTAACTTAATCTAAAATATAATAAAAAGTTATATATATATACATATAAGGCACGTTTCAAGCCCTAAAAGTAGAGTTATAGAATGCTTAAAACGCGTCAAACGTGAAACGGACCGGTCGGCTAGCTCACGCCGACCGAGAAGTAAGCTCGCGGCAGGGACAACGCTGGGAAACTACATGTGTGGCGCTGGGGCACTTCGTCTCGGGTTGATTTTGATCCCCTTGACTCCGAATGGCACTGGGCCGCCCGTTTTGCCCAAAAGTTCAATTGTTCATATCTTAACCTCTTCACATCTAACACAAATTTCAAACTCTCAATTGGGCTTGTAAATAAAAGTTCAACTAGAATTTGCCAATTAGACTTCGAATAGAATTCCAAAATAGCATTCCAAAAAAGAATTCTTCTTAAGTCAACTTTAATTAGAATTCTCAATTATCTTCCCAATAGAATTCGGATCACACCCTAATTCTAACAATATGAAATGAAGTATTATAGACTAATAAGTGCTCTTTAATCTACATTGACTTGTAGTATGTAATCTATCACCATATCAATTTAATCATAATATGGATGTAACCTTAACTCTGTTATAGTTGTGAAGGTTTCAGACCGTGTAAGATAAAAAGTTTATCAAGAAAATCTCAAAATAGATGATGGTTCAACAAAAAGTGGAACAATAGTTCCAAAAGATGGGGAATATAATTGTACGTGGATGAGGATAGTTATGTGGAAGACAAACAAACTTACCGCAAGAGTCCCCCAAGAATGCTGTCTTCCGAAATAACTTTGAAGACTCAATCTTTCCTAATAATCTTTTCTCATGAATAAATCCATCTCGATCATCTCCAGACACATACGAAGTTACTTCTCTTATCCGAGTTGTCAATATTAGTTTGCCACCATTCGGAAAAATTTCACTCAGGAAATTCCATTCATCCAGTGTCCATATGTCATCCAAAACAACCAAGTATTTCTTATCTTTCAAGGAGGTGTTAACATTGCCTACAAGTGTTTTAAGTTTTCTATCTGAATGTTCCATTTTGTCCGCAACTTCAGGAAGTTCGTTCAACATATTTCCAAGAACTTTTTCCATGTTAATGCCCTGGCTCATGTTTACCCAAACACAAATGTCAAAGCAGTCCTGAACAGAGGTATCATTGTATAACTTCTGTACAAGAGTGGTCTTACCTATGCCACCTACGCCGTATATGCAAATAACTCGGTGTTCGCCATCAACCAGAATCGATTTTAGAGTTGTAAGCTCGTCCTCCATCCCAACAATATGCCCTTCTCGAGAAAGAGTGTTGCTATACCTTAACTTTTGTCGGTTCCCAGGTTCTGGATTCTCATTTGCTGAGTGAGATCTTTCTTCTTCTATATTAGTGATGTCTACTATCTGTGAACACCGAAGTGCATTGGTGGTTCTTGTCGTCTGGTCATTAATTTCTTCAAACTCTAAATTAATCATGCGGATCAATTGAATATCTTCAGGTAACCAGATAAATTTTCTATAATTTTTTCTGCTCCTGCATCTTCTGGATTGGACAATGTGGGAATAAGTTTCAAGGACATCCTGAAGCTTACAAACAAGGTCTCTGATGTCTCTTTCAATGTCACATACACTTGAATCCTTACTTTCTTTCGCATCTAGTTTTTTTAATATATGGAACCACAGCCTTAGCTTTGCTTGTCCATCCTGAACTCCTTTATCAACGTCATGATTAAAAGTTATATGGAATTGGTGCAACTTCTGTAACAAAATTCGCCTTAAATTCCGTATAAATTCTTCAGCCATTTTCTGTTTCACAGCAAGGGCCAGCAAAAGATTCTGAAATTTCTGGCGGATGTTCGATATTGTCAAGTCGCATTCCTCATCATTGCATCGCACTCACATGATTCCCAACTCAGAATCCATCATTGTGTACCTATCAGAACAGATAAAATGTTTATCCCATTAACCAAACTGGGTAGAAGTAGTTCCAAATTAATTGCATTCACTTTTCTGTTTTGACAAAATCTATAACTTTACAAATTCATATCATCACGAATTTTGTGCTGACAAATATAATGGAATACGATCAATCCAACTCGTCATACCTAAAATTGGAGAAACAAAGGATGCTACGGCAATTAAATCATCAAGTAATTCTACAATACTACAATTTCATTCATATTCTGATCACAATATGCAATTCTATTTTCTAGAAAATCAGTTCAAATAATGAACACATGTCAATAAAAAGGTTAGATTCCATAGATATATTTCAAAGGGCCCACATGCTACTCCAGATTTCTCATCTACACAACCCATAACACCACCAAACACTTGCCAGGATAGAACGAACTAAAATTCATATAAATCGCCCCAACGTTCTGTATTTTATAATTTAATTCAATGTTATGATAATTGATAAATCACAAACAGGGATTTTTGGCTTGTTCTCATGGAACCAACTACAGCTTCATCTGAATTTTTGTTTACTGTGAAATTAAATCCATAACTAATATATAGAAGGCATGAGTAAACTTACTTGGAGATGGCTTCATCTGGTGAATCTGTTCAGTGCCTCCTTCAAGATGAAATCTTTATGCAATCAGTCGTAAGGTTGCACAGATCTGAATCCATCCGTCAAATTTTGTGCTCAAAGTCTTCACTGAAATAGGATGCCAATTATTTGTATTTTTCTAGTTTACCGCAAAGTCTTTTTTTATTTTTTTTCCTTCTCTATTCCCGAGAACGTGTTTCTTACATAGCACGTTCATGGCTCCAGTAATCGTACTCTCTCCGTCCTAATTATATTAGGCTAGGTTTCCTTTTTCTCTTATTCCAAATATATAGGCTTGTTTTCTAATGTAGAATATTTTATTTTGTTCCTTTACCAATATACCCTTATTAAATTTTCCCCACTTGATATGTCAATATCTTGAAATCATCCAAATACACACATTCTCACTTTTTGAAAATATAGAACAACTCTTATTTCTTCTTTTTCTTCAAATTCTTTATTAGTTTCAACAATAATTTAGTTTTATATACTAAAATTAAATAGGAGTAAATTAGGAAAAATCTTAGTAAAAATTAATTTTTCAATGATATTAAATAAGCTTTCTTAATTCGTGTGAAAAACGAAACAAGCCTATATAATTGGGACGGATAGAATATTATTTAAACCATAAAAGTAACAAGTTCAATAGCTAACCATGTACACCTTACCCTCCCAATGGAAAACAATAAAACTAGCTGTACAAATATGGTTGTCAATTTTGGTTGACAACTATGCTCATGTTTGTCTACCATTATTTTAAAAAATT
>CAIGRT010161610.1:0-10125 GCA_903798405.1 Fraxinus platypoda
CAAGTCTAAAACTGAAATGATACACAATTAACCAAATATTTAAACCCAATTAATCAAATATTAATAAAATTTTGCTTCTAGGCTGGGGGTAGGGCTGGGCTATAGCCCACTCCTACCTCCGCCCATGCCCTAAATCATTTCTTGATATACTTTTGAGCCAAGCTCACGTCTCCTCCAGAGTCCATTGTATTTTTGTTTCTTATGATTATAAATCTATAAATACCGAAGGTGCTAAACTCCAATAGAATTATGTAGGAGCTTGAAAACTTCTACCTTTGTTCATAAGGACTTTACTAAAAAAAGTTTAAATTCTACCACACGATTTCCAAACTTTAAAAAACTATGGCACCAATGTTATAACTAGCGATAAACGTGAAAATGGCAACGTGACAGTTACGTAATGTCGAGGATGGGTTGATGCTTGGTGATAATAAACATTGAGGAATTTACCCTTTCGTCTGACTTCACATGAGTATCATGTGGCCATTTTAATACAAATAAATGTTTTTTGTTAGATAGGACACGAGTGCCACATTTTCAAAATATTACACGAGTGCATTATGTTGGACGCCACACTTTTAAAATAAAGGAGATCCCTGGTGGAATTTACTCCAAAAAAATTAACTTATTGAAATGTGTTTAAAAATGAATTTCTTATCCAAACATGGTATTAAGGTCTTAGGTTGGACCCTTTTGACTAAATAAATCTAACTCGTTTGTGATTAAAAAAAAAAGATCTAGCCGCCACCTTCCATTTCGGCCCAAATGTTTTATATGTTCTTTACTTTAACCCCCCAAATTCTCCATAAATCCAAAATCCCCCCCTATTCTTACTCCAAATTCTTCAGATCCTAACCTGCAAAAACCTTTGCTCAGAGTAACAGTCATCCCATCACAGTCGGTGTTACTCCAAGAACTTCATTTTCCATAAAACCAAATTCAAATTCAATGGATACCTCTCGCGAAAAAGGCAAGTCAATGGTTATATTAATGTTTCCTTTCCTTATTTTAATGTTATTGTATCTTCCGCATATTTCTTGCCTTGTTCTTGCATCAGATTTGGACCCATCTTCAAATTTAGTTGAAAATGATCATAAAGATCATGTCCCTTTGAGTGAAAATGAATATCAAACAAACCCAGATGTTAATTTGGTAAGAAAACAGCAACAGCAATTGGAACAACTTGAAGAGTTAGTGAAGAATCTCACTCAACTTGTTTCACGATTCGAGGCCAGATTGTCTGAGATCCCAGAAAAATTTGAGAAGTTACCTTTGTTGTCAACTGATGATGAGAAAAGGGAAGTTGAGAAATTTAAAGAAGGTTTAAATGGGAAAGAGAAGGTGGCATCTGGAGCGGGGCCGGGGGTGGTATCAGTGACGAAGTATGGTACATTTTGGTCGGAGAGGTTTCAGTTTGTGTCCGCCGTGAAACTGGGGTCGAGTCCTAGTTGTATTAATGTTTTGCCTTTTAGGGATTTTGAAGGTTTGAGTAAGTATGTTGCAGTGGGGGATGATAAGGGTAAGGTATACGTGTTTCTGAGAAATGGAGATGTTTCAGTGGAGATTGATCCTTTGTCTGAGTTGCAGTTGGAATCATCGTCAGTAACAGCTATCGTGTCATACTTGTCAGTTTATAAGAACGAGAGCATAATTGTTTCGGGGTATGAGAGCGGCTTGGTTTTTATGCATAGGATTTGGGAGGTGTCAAACAGTGATGAATGGAGTACGCTTCACGTGGAGATGGTTGGAAGATTCGAGATCTCAGAAGGAGGTCGACTGAGGATTAATGTGTTGGAAGTGCACCATGTTGGGAGGAAAAGATACATTTTGGCTATAGATGGTAGTGGGAAAATTACAGTGTTTCGAGAAGATGGTACGGTTTATGGGTTCGCTGTTCCAAGTAGGCAGCCACTTGCATTCTTGAAGCAAAGGCTTTTGTTTCTTACAGAGACGGGGGCTGGGTCTTTGGATTTGAGGACCATGAAACTAAAGGAATCCCAGTGTGAAGGATTGAACAATTCTATTGCTAAGNAAAGGCTTTTGTTTCTTACAGAGACGGGGGCTGGGTCTTTGGATTTGAGGACCATGAAACTAAAGGAATCCCAGTGTGAAGGATTGAACAATTCTATTGCTAAGAATTATGTTTTTGATGCCATAGACAGGTCAAAGGCATATGGCTTCACTCAGGAAGGCGATTTGATTCACACGTTATTGGTGGGCGATATAGTGAACTTCAAATGTAGAATTAGATCGAAGAGGAAGATGGACTTGGATGAGCCCCTATCCTTGCATGCAATGAAAGGTTATTTGCTAATTGCTAACCAGGAGAAATTTTTTGTGTACAATGTGTCGTCTCAGCATTACGTTTGGGCTGGTGGGCTACGACTTTCTTTCTCTGTTGGCCTTGATGAGATCATAGCATCTTTTCTAAATCAGAAAGTGGTCAATGTAAACGATGAAAAGAGGATGGCGATACCTTTGCTCACCAGTGATTATGAAAAGCTTGTTATTCTCAGTCTTGGGAATGGATACGTGGCAATCTATCGTTCCAACCTTCCATCGATCAAAAGTGAATTCAATAGCATCCTATGGACGAGTCCCGTTTTGTTTTTCATTCTGTTCCTATTTGGAGGGTGGCAGTTTTTTGCAAAGAAGAAGGAGGCACTTACCTCTTGGGGCCCTGACGATCCATTTAGTTCCACATCTGTCACGAATGGAGCTCCACTGGCATCTGGCACGGGGGAGAGGTCTTTCACGGATTCTTCAAGAAATGTTGAGAATATGGATCGGAGAGGCAGTGGTCTAAGAGCTCCATCAAGAAGGTTCTCTCCACCAAGATACTCGGGGGGATCAGCCGGTCCTTATAGGCCGAGCCCAGATGAAGATTCTAGACCTTCTCCAATTGATCCTCGATTCAGAACAACCTCTGAGTTGAAATTTAGAGGGTCAAGTATCGAAACTACAAATGTTCCAAAAAGAAGAGAGGGCTTATATGTAAATGGTCAAGTTATAAACGATAGCAATTGACAGTGTTTTTACCCTGTTAGACCTGTCCTCATTATCATGTTCTTTACCTGTGCAGTTGGTCCTGCAGACCATCTGAGTTTTCTGTAGTTCTGATTTTATAGCATTTTCTCATAGCAAAAAAGGAAATAATTGGAACTTTGTACGCCATTATTATCAGATATTTTGAAGTGTTGATTCCAATCGAAAGGCGTTTTGCTTTCTAATTTAAAATAATTCTGCTTCTGGTCTCTCCCCTTTCGTTTTCCTAACGTTGAAAATGCCAGTAATTTTTGTGGCGAAAAAGAAATGTCCAAAAAAAATGCTAAAATAGATGAAATGCTGGAAAATTAACCATCAATGAATGTACGGACAGCCGATAGCATAAAAGGGAAAAGACAGATGGGGCATCTTAAGGTCATGTACCCATCAAATTTTGGTTTCTATACTGAGGCAGCAAATGGCTTTGCTATTCACTCGGAACATTTATTGTCACTGATGGAACTTACATGCAGCGTACGAGGTAAGAACTAACTTACAGTTTGTTTAAGGAAATTTTAAATTTTTTGCTTCTATAATTATTTTTTGATTACCAGCATGAAATTATTTACTATGTAACATGTAGATGCTGCAGTAATTATAAATTGATCTACCATCTTTATTCAAATCTTACACTTTTCTATATTCGCATGTTGGAAAGTTAGGAACTGTGTCTAATCGTTTTGTCAGCTGTTTACTCCACAGAAAAAAAAAAAATAAAAAAAATTCTTTGCTTATATTATTATGGTTTGTGGCTACACTAGTTTTTGATATATTTTCAGCTTCACTTGTAAGATATCTATTTTGTCAGCAAATTCTTGTTACTTGAATCTCTCAGAAAACTTTTTAGGGATCGATCATGATATGGTCGTTGCATTGAATTTAGAGTACTATTAGGCAACTGGTATCTGCATGCAGTTTGATTTGTTATATAATGTGGTCCGTTGCAACATTATTCCCTTGATTTTGAAATTTGTTTGAGGGAAATCAAATTTCCAGTTATTTCTCGAGTTAAAATTCAGATGATGGAAAAAGTATGTCCCGATATATTTGAAAATGCTGCCCCCAAAATTCATGACCTCACATCACTATTGTGCAAGGCTAAAGAAAGACACTTTGAGCTTTCACGATCAGCTGCATTTTGTGCAGGATGTAGGGTATGAGCGAATGATTTGTGCAGGTACAGCAAAAGCCATTTGATCACTCTAGCCTATGTTTGGGCTCCTTTTTTATAAAAACTCATTTTCAACCATACATTATTCTATAAAATAATATTACACGCAAATCCAGAACTTTTCCTTATTTTTTAACCACATATTCTCCAACTTTTTACTATTCCAAAATACATTTTCTTGAAGAAATGGAGCCCAAACAAGGCTTAAATTTTCTGACTATGTCGTCTGATGTCAATTTTTTTGTCTTCACGATTATGTTAATGTACTGGTTCGTTTTCAGAAGTTAAGAATTTTTGTTTCTTTCTGTTCTTATTCGGGTTAAAATATGAGTTTACACCGAACCGGAACCACGCTATGCGGGTTCATATGCATCTTTAGACAGCATGCCAATGCATTCTCACGTTTGATACTTACTACGCAAATTTCGTTTCTTTTGCTGTGATGAAGATAGAAATCTTACTTTTGGTTCATGGTATACTGAATGGGGAATGAACTTAATTACTTAAATATCACTTATTTTGTCACCTGCTCATCAGTAATTTTATAGACTCGCTTTTTCTACGTTGAAGATAGAATAAGGTCCCAGTTGACATTATTGTAATATCACTTATTCATGTCTTTTGACATGAATCCTAATACACATTTCCTTTGGATGTAATTTCTGTATGTAGCAATGATATGAATATAATGGCCGTAAAAAATTATCTGGTCGTCTCCAAATTTATTGAGAAAAGACTTGGTTTTTTGTGTCACATGGATAGCTATTTCTGCAGAAGAGGTAGCACATCAATGGTCACTTAGGGTAGCACATTGATTCACGTAGAATATTTTTGATGTCTAATTTTTTTCACATCGTATTGAACGTGCCTTTAGTGTCAATAATAGTAACCATACTAATTCACTTTGTTCAGAGTGTCATATTGTTCTCTTCCATGCTCATTAATTTGAACTTATTTTTCCAATCTAATTTGAGACCACCCACCATCTTCGGTGATAGGAATCGCCACCTTCTCCTGTTGTATCACCGCCTCTTCCTACCCCCAACAACTTCTCCACCACTTGTGAGTTCAGCCACCTCTTTGTCATCAACATCCTCACCACCATCCAACACCATCTCCTCCATCTGATTTCAGATTTTAAATTGCACTCACTTCCGTGGCTAGCTAGCTCTGCTCTTTGGTTTCTTGTATGAGAATTCTCTGATTTTTTGGTGATCTTTGCTTATTTTTGGGGAGTGACGTAGACTCAGGGGATGGCAATGTGGTGGTTTTTTATGGAGGTGATGGTGGTTTTTTGTGTTTTTATGGGGGATTTGTGATAGTGGTATGATGGGGGTGGCGGTGAGGCGGTTTTCTGGTGTTTGGTGGGATGATGATCATGGTGGTTGTCGTTGGTGCGTGGTGGTGATGGCGGTTGTGTTTATAGTGGACAATGGCTGCAGTGGCAGTGTAATAATAAATATTGCAAGGGGTGGTGGCGGTGTAACAAAAAAATGTTACAAGTGGTGAGACCTACAGTGATGGTGTAACAACGAATGTTATAAGTGGTGGGATCGACGGTGATGGTCATGTCGGTAGCCGCATTGATAGTTAAACTAGGCTGAAAATGTTTATAGTACACTGTTGTAAGTGATGGTGACTGTGGCTGTGGCTGTGAAAACATGGTGTTGTAATGTGTATAACATAATTTTATAAAATGTAACAATAAAAAAAAAAAGGCATTTTTAGAATAAGGAAGGATTTAAAAGAAAGTATGGAATTGAGAAACTTGTTAAAGTATTTGTTAATCGTTCCCAATTCTTATAGTAAATGTCTGTAGCCAGTAAAATTTCAGTTTTATTGTGATGTTCTATGAGTTAATAAAAATATTTTATTATTTATGTCAAAATACAATCGTTAAATTGGAGCAAAGTTTTTTTTCTTTTGGAGCTATTTTACACAGTATTCGATCCAGTAGCATTAGGATGGGCCACAGTCCATTTATATGCAAAAGAATAATGCTATTTATTATTATGATGATGGAATGTCGGTGATGTAACAGTCAAGATTAAGCAGTTCAATTTTTATGAGAGAGGAGGGGAGGAGAAAGAGAAATACGAGGAATAATGGGTTGTCACATCATCAATGTTCACTCTATGCAAAAAGGATTTATGCCTAATTTTTGTAAGAAAATTGATTTGTACCTCCGATTGAAATGTTTTTGGTAAAGAATTATTCTACTTGTACATTTTGTGTATATTATGATTGCAGTTGTGTTACATGAATATAACAACTTACATAATAATTTATCAATAGATAATGTAGTGAGATTTAATTAGATTAAAATCTTATCAATCAAATAATTTCCTCACTTACATTTTGATACTCATTACGTAAATAGTTACGTACAAGAAGGATTTTCCTCATGGTTGACATTATGTAAGGTGTAAAATCGAAGTAATTGATTATCTTAAATGTTATTAAAATTAATGACAAAATTGTGTGTTAACAAAAAAAAAAAAAAAAAAAAACACCATCAACCACAAAAATCAAGCAAAACTGTTTGGTAAATACTATCTTACATATACCTTGTTGGATTTTTTGATTTCACCCTAAACTCTCAAGGAGACTTGAACCTAACTCATTGACCTAGTAAGGCTTCGACTCTATCACCTGAGTTGGATTTTGATCTTACTCTCATTAAATTTTATTTTTCTATCAATCCTATAAAGATAGGTTTATTTCTATTTTCATATAAATTAAAAATATATAATTAATATAGTTGAAAATATAATTTTTTCTTACATTTTTCCTAATATATTCTTACAGTAAACATTGGTTTCAATAGAAGTAATTTATATTTGTTGATAACAAAACGTATTAAATAATGACATATTAGAAAATGGAAAAATTTATTTATACGGTCAACGAGGAAAGTCGTCTAAAATTTAGGACGACAAGAAAGGAAAGGAAAGATATCTTTATGGGACAAAATGAGTATTTAATAATCTTTAATTTATTATTCAATTATTTTTATTTTATATGTTAAACCCATAATTTAAAAAACCCTCAATTTTTGGGACCCAATTTAGGGAGGGAAAACATATTACAATCAAGATAGCTGGAATTTTCCTTCAACAATGATTTGGAACCCTAAAATTTCAACTTCTTCCAAAGAAATTCATTTACAACTCTTCAAATCGGTGCTAGACAGGTTCTGATGCAAATTGGGAGCGTTAAGATATGTGATGAAGATCGACACTTGTTGGTTCCAATTGAATATCAAGATGCGATCGAAGAACATAATCAAAACTCGTTTCATGTAAAGTACCTAGAATTGACAATGAAGACTCTTTGATTCGAGCATAAAATCGAGAATTGATTCTTATCAATGGACTTGCTGATTTCAAAAAATACTGAATTATCTATGCAAAATTGAGACAAACTCAAATATAATTTATTCAATTATCATAAGAAATTCACTTAAATGCTAATTAAGGTTAAAAAAAAAGGCATTTTTTTTTTTTGAGAATTACAATCACCAATATAAACAAGAAAATAAGTATAATAAAGATTATATCCAGCAAGCAATTAGGGTTGTTTCCATTGCTAATAGTTCTTGCTTGCATCTGAAAAAGTCTTTTGTTACTCTATCTTCAAATTCTTCACGACACCTCAAATCGATTGATTCTTACTGGAAAATTCCTATACATCGATCCATTCAAGTATGAGAAGCAACCCTAGTTTCTAAGGTGAGTTTTCTGTACATTTTTTTTGAAATTTGTTACTCCATATTAGACTCATTACTGCATTTTGATCATGAAGATTGTTATTGAAAAAGTAAACGTATAGAATTCATATTTATTTATTGAGATTTTCACGTACAAAGTAAAAATAATATTTGTATATGAATATTTGTTACGTTTTATGTTACATTTTTAAATAAATATTTTCTTTTGAGCTCATTTTATACGGTATGAATAATTTTTTATATTCATATCTTATTTATATAGGAAAGGGACTAACTATGATTCTGGGTTTGAACAAGTTGTTCTTTCGTTTTCGTATAATTTATGTTTGAAGTATTTTCAAGTATATACAAGACACTTCGAACTTTATCCACTGACTAGTGTATACACGTAAATTTCTTATCAAACATTTCATGTATCAATTAGGGGTGAACAGGGTTTGATTTAGGCATTAATTAATTTATTTTGACCAAAATCATTTAAAATGGTATCTAATTCGATGGTTGAACTGGGTGGTCAGTTTTTATCAAATATAATAAAACTTATATTATAAAATAATTATTAGTTATTAGTCACTAAATTAATCTTCCATTTTTTTTCCAATATTCACTTCAAAGCTCATCTTTTCAAGTTAAAGTCAAAAATAATGTTAGAACAATGAAAAATGAAATTAAAAAAAAATGTAAAAATTGAAGCGTATTGGAGATTGTAATTCAATTTTCAGTTTGTAATTCAATTAGTTTCAGTTAGTTAGTTAGCTTCCGATTGGTTAGTTAACCACATTTGTCATATTCTGTTAGTGAGCTAATATAGTCTGTTTGATGAGATGTTAATGAGCTTCAATACTATTTATATGGTGGTTGTTTGAACATTACATTTGAATGAATAATTTCTTCATTTTCACAGATTTGTTCTTTCATTCACAGACTCGTTCTTCAACATTTGTTCTTCAATTCACAGTTTTTCTCTTCAATATGGTATCAGGGCTTTGATCTGCTCTTGTTTAAAGCTTGTAAACTATGATGGCTTCAAATATTCCAAATTCAGCATCAAATAATTCTTCATCATCAGCAATTGATGATGGAACTAGTCCATATTTTCTGCATCACTCAGATAACCCGAGCCTTGTATTCGTTTCACAGCAGTTGGTAGGAGATAATTACGCATCTTGGAGTCAATCGATAATGATTGCACTCTCAGTAAAGAACAAGATAGGATTCATCAATGGATCCATTCCACAACCTGAAAATAATCCGGAATTACTCAATTCATGAATTCGAAATAACAACATGGTCATATCCTGGATTCTCAATTCTGTGTCAAAGGAAATCTCTGCAAGTATCATATATTCTGAATCTGCATATGAGATTTGGATGGATCTAAAAGAGCGCTATCAATAGAAGAATGTGCCACACATATTCCAGTTAAGGCGAGAGCTAATGAATCACACACAAGGTCAGTCATCTGTTGGATCATACTTCACTAAGTTGAAAACGATTTCGGAGGAACTTAGTAACTACAGACATGTATGTTCTTGTGGAAAGTGTGTTTGTGGAGGCATTAAAAGGCTTGCGGAGCACTATCAGATGGAATATGTTATGTCCTTCTTGATGGGGCTGCATGAGTCATTTGCTCAAGTTCGGGGTCAATTGCTATTGATGGAACCCATTTCTCCCATCAACAAGGTTTTTGTACTTGTTTCTCAAGAAGAACATCAGAGAACAGTTAATGTAATCATGAATACATTTGGACCGATTCTATGGCTTTTCAAGTCCAAAATGAAAATAAGACGGCTTGCATTGGATATCATTTCAACAAACCTCAAAGGAAGGAAAGACCCCTGTGCACTAATTGTAGATACACATGCCATGCAGCTGACAAATGCTATAAACTGCATGGTTATCCTCCGGGATATAAACTCAGACAAAAACTTGGAATGAACAACCAAACTAGATCGAGTA
Source organism: Fraxinus platypoda (assembly GCA_903798405.1). Classification (NCBI taxonomy): domain Eukaryota; kingdom Viridiplantae; phylum Streptophyta; class Magnoliopsida; order Lamiales; family Oleaceae; genus Fraxinus; species Fraxinus platypoda. The sequence continues at coordinate 9,906 of CAIGRT010161610.1, forward strand.
ATACTGTTATGGTTAACCAGGTTTTTGACCTTGCTATGGATTAATCACATGGGAATGTTGGAGAGAATGTTGGAGGATTCATGCAAATGCTTAATGCTGATCAGTACCAGCATCTAGTGAGCATATTAAGCAATCATCTTAAGATTGCAAAGGCTTCTCAATCTCTGTTAGTCCAACACTCAATTAATCTAAATACCCATGTTCTAAAAAGCGCCAAAAT
>CAIGRT010161649.1:0-11110 GCA_903798405.1 Fraxinus platypoda
AAATATGCAACAATGCTAATAAATATATTTCTTGACAGGATAGTTATTAACAAAAAACAATTATTAAGGATAGAACTGAAGAGCATTTCAAATTCTTCAGGATGAGAATCAATCATTTATTTCACACTATCATGCTTCCATTTCACTAGCTCCATATGCATGAATTCAAAAAGAAATGACTATGATTATAAAATAATAGTGAATGATAGAAATACTTGTTAACTTTTAATGGGAATTAATTCAAAAATCAAATATTTTTTTCTCGGCAATGCAACAATCATGGACCTAATTTATATTTAAATTGACAATTACAATGTCCATAAGCAGCTATAGGGTTCCTTACTATCTGCATTTTCTTACGGTAAAGAGAGAGAATGAATATTTGTTAAAAGATTGTGACTTACAAAACCACACTTAAATGGTGTATTCTGTTAGTGAAATGACTTTCACCAAGAACCGACGAAGACGATGAACCACTGGGAAGTAACTTTGTACTTGACAAATATGAAGATTCTAACGAGAAACAATACGTGAAGTCATTTTCACCGAGCTTATGTTATCAGAGGAATCGAGAAAAAAATATCTATGATATTTGTTTTTCTTTTTAGTATTATTGTACTATATTTGCGTAGACTTTTAATCGTCACATTATAAAAAAAGAAATAAAATTAACATAGTTGGTCGATGCTACTTAAACCCTAATATTAATCGAATAACGTTAGTCTAAGATATGTTTTCTCTCTTTATTAGTAATGGGGAAAATGCCGTCGTATATGTTTCTTCGTTACATGAAAAAATTTATTTACAGTCATGTTAGTAAGTATTTTGAAAATATAAAATAAGACTCCAGGTCACGATTCTGTCTTGCTGGAAATAATTAGTTGAATTTGATGCCCTGCTTGGTCCCCCGACAAGGTGGAGGCTAAGAGACAATTGAGCAAGGGAAGTGCTATGTGTACATAATTATCTACACAATCCCTTACACCCCTCTCACATGGAGGGGGCCCACATACAATAAAATATTTGTGGACCCCTCTCCATGTGAGAGGGGTGTAAGGGATTGTGTACACCACAAGGTGTACACATAGTATTTTCCATTGAGCAACTCTTACAATCATTGGACAAATTAAAGTACAGTGATATATAGGAGATTTAGCTACAAGTTCAGTGACCTCAAGTGAAATTAACCCAATGTAAAACATTTTATTTTATTTTTTGTTCACAAATTAAATTTAAACGAGATAAAAAGTAAAATATTTTTCACAAGTGAAATATATTATTTAAAAATTGTTTGACAAAACTTTTGATAAACGTTGATAAAATGCAAGATTGCGAAGTTAATAAATGATATAAGAAAACGTAGACATGATCTCTTGTTCTTCAGTGGGTAGGATAAAAACTTCTCACTACAGATGTTACAATAAAATGATATCAATTTAATAAGTAAACGTCTTGTTAACTTTAATATCAACTTTTTAACAATTTGTTAAGCTTTCCCAAACAAGCACACAATGTTGTGCACAAAGTACTTGTTCACCGTGTGATGATAAGCATTGCTCCATACTCAAAACTCAGCTCGTCTTTTCTTCGTTTCCACATAGAGCATCTCATTACAACTCCTTATTCATTCCATGAAAGGTGACTGCATTATAGGTGTCAAAATGTGCTAAATCACCCAAGTCAAATTCCACTTAAAGATGGACCCAAATGTGCATGTTTGATGCATAGAATTAGACATACTACAAATGGACAACATTTTAACTTCCTTCTTTTTGTTTCTAAATATTGCCTAATACTAACTAATCCACCCTAGCAAACATACCGTAAAGGGGAAAGAAAGAATCCAATAAAACTGATCCATGAAAGCAGCAAACTAAAAACGTAACAATTAAAACTTAGGCACTCGTATATAAGGTTACATCAAAAAGCTCAGCGGAGACTGAGAAAAATACTACATGGTGCAACAGCATTGAATACAACATGACATTAGCTGCAGCAGTATCATAATAGCCACAAATTCCAAACTGGTACATTTGACACGAGCTTCCTTCTTGCATTAGCACACATGTTATTCATACTCGACTGGGACGTGGACCCAAAAAGAGCTTACGCAGGTGTCCTTGATTGAAAGATACCCTGAAAAGTGATAGTATCGAAACTTGGCAATATTCCAGAATACAAATGACTATATCTTATTCCTTAGAAGTTTCAGGATTGGCTACACAAATCCTTTTTCTCTACTTTGTTTGATCAAAAAATAAAAATCAAGAATGTTACATGATCGTACCTGCTCATATTATACATTTTGTATTCTGCTATGCACTTTTGCCTCTGTTTGGTTCTGTAGTCAACATGTATCACATATATTAGATCAATTCATGTGGATGGTCATATAACTGGAAACTATTTCCAAGCAGCAATATTAGAATCTAAGAACATTCAGAAAATCATTGTTTTCACAAATTCAATAATTGCAGTAATGCATTCGAGAAGTAAACCCTGGAATGGATGCTCACAACAGAAATAGTTTAGTTTATTCCCAATAATATTGAGTTAGCAACGCGATTTTTTTTTGTTGCTCCAATTACTGTATTCCCTGTTTATACTATACTGGAAAATCCAGCTCCCTAAGGCACGACGTCAGACCGTGTTAATTTTAGTCTCCTCTCCCCATCTTCTTAAATGGTTTCCTGAAAACACATGTTGCTCGACACAATAACAAAGTTTGCCTAGTTCCCATTAAATTTGGGACAAAGTCAAAATGCCAGGCTTGAAAATTCTCGTGTCTAATCCTATATGCACACAAATTATTTCACAACAAAAGCTAGTTTATAGACATTTTGCATTTTTGAAAAACACAGCTGTTACTGATACTGCTGGTGTGCCATATGGAAATTTCCTATTATGAATTTAACCCTTCAAGTAGAGTGACACACTTCTCCTTGGGCATTGTGTTCAAAATTATTGACGCATATCATGACAATTGACAAATGCAAATACAGGAATAAAGTCATATTCAATCTTCATACAAGAAACCCACATAAAAGGAAAATGAAATGAACAATCTACGAGCAAATGAATCCCTTCATCGATGAATACGGAAAAAATATACAAGTTGCATTAACAATTATATATACAAAAAGTCACTAAGATTAATAAATATAAAGATAAGCATGAGAGACATTTAATCCATTATTTTGGAAGCCCTATTTCTATTTATCCTAGAGATGCTGCTAATTTTTCCTTCAAACAGGGAACCTAATGATACCAGTACATCTCGCTGTTTTACTCAATACTCAAAAGTAGAGACCCTATACAAGCAATGAAATTACATTATCAAAACCTGATCCCCCTTGGAAAAATTTATTCGGAAACATCATTTTGTCTACTTCATTTCCCAAACAGGAATCCAATGCCAATAACAGGAAATGTTTCATTGATTTTCTACCTTTTGGCAACAAAAAATAACATCTCAAGTGATCTGTATACTAGAACTTTGATCAGTAAATGCATAATTATTGCATCAAGGTACCTCATCAATTTTGGGAAATAACTCAAGAATATCATACATGGAACCATAAATGTATAAAGATAATTTACAGTCTGGAAAAGGAGGGAAAGAAAAGCACGCAGATGATCACAGAATGGAAGATTACTCTGAATACAATTATGATCTGTGAATCAGTACATTATAATTAAAGAACTGGAAAAAAAAAAGCATTAACTTTTCAGAACTAAAAATAACAATTAGGAAATAAAGAGAAAAAGGAAAAAAAAAAAAACTCACCTTTCCATTTTTTTCGCAGTAATCATCCAGTGCCCATTGGTACTTGGACCGATTCAAGCCAAACCAATGCGCGACGTGCTCATCCAAACTCGCATGGGCTACAAAATATTATATAAATTAAATTCGGGAAAATTAATTTGTTTATAATCAAGATTTTTAACAGCCATGTTCACAATCTTTAGCAATTGAAGAAACAATTTATTGTTAAAAAAAAGAACGTAATCTTTAAAACGATACCGTTTTGAACCTTGGCCAGGGCGTCCCAGAAGAAAGCAAAGACAGACTTATGTTCGCAGTACTGCACGGGCGGAGCCATAACCGGAGGGGGAGGCTGTACAACTTTCTGAACCGGAACGGCAACTGGTTTTTTAGGATAATCCGGTTTCAGACTCGGATTGGGTGTGGCCGGAGGTGTTACGAAGACAGTGTACGGCCCGATCTTCCCGATTCTCGGCGGTGGCGTCTCACTGATCGGCATTGAATTAATTAACAAGAAAATAATTTAATCCCCCTTTCTTCTTCTTCACTTTCTCTCAGTAGCAAGAGTTGGTAGTTCGCGTGGATCGGAAAAAGCAAAGAGAGTGCAAGTGAGAGTAGAAAAGGGGTTCTTCGAGAACGTGGGGGGGTCATTTCGGGATTCGAGACAGCCGTAGAGATCTTTGTCTCCGTGGCTGGCCGTATAATATTTGTGCTACATGTATATACGGACGTATGGTGTAACATAGGATATATGATTGAATCAATTTTTTTTAAATAAATAAAAAACAATTCCTTTACTTTCTTTTTAACACCCCATCTATATATAAATCATTGTATAATTGTTTATGTATAAGTAATATTATTTGTATAATATTTGTTTCGCTTGTGCTACATATATATCACAACTTACAGATTTGTATACATACATGGTGAAATATATGATTGAATCAAAATTTCTTTAACAAAAAAAAAACCTTCCCACTTTTTTTTTTAAACTTAATCTATCTGTAAAAATTTTTGTAACTACTTATGTAACAGTAGAATTATTCTTTTTGGAATACTTACTTTCCTTTCAGGTCGACGACCTTTTAAGTGAAAAATACCCCCACTATCCAAGTTCGTTAAAAAGGATCGAGACTAAAAAAAATTGTAGTTGTGATCTCAAACATTTCATTTTTCATCTTCTTCTTCTCCAAATCTCCTACTCGCACTTCACTTATTGGGCTGCCATGCATTTGCCAAAGTTTATCATGTCAGAGACCTTCGAATCGGACTCTACGCCAATTATCAAATACTAGAAGATTTGTCAGGTTGATACAATTCCCAATCTCTAATGGGATTTTTCTAGTGAGTTGATTAAAGTTCAATATCAAATTCTCCAGGTTTTGAAACTTCCCAATAGTTCCTGGAATACTCCCACGAGATTATTTGAACTTAAGTCAAGGGTTCTAAGAGAAATACAGTCTCCAATTTCAGGTGGGATTGTTCCGGTCAGATTTACACCAGAAATTACAAGTTTTTCAAGAAAATGAAGATAGAGAAAAACAATTATGCTAGTTTACATTCAAAGTGTATATTTAGTTGACACTGTGTGATATGTCAAAATATGTTTGTTATTTAAAGTATTGTTAAAATCAATGTATAAAAAGTTGCCGTCTTACAAAAATATCAAACTTTATGTTAAATTTGATGTGCACGTAGCAAGATTATAGAAAATTTTGAAGGAAATGGAGCTGTAAACTGAACAAAGAATATCAATTTCTATAAAAAAAAAATTATCAGAAGAACATTTAATGGATGCCCATTTACATGGATTTGGGTCATGTGCTCTCCAATTTAAAAACGTATAAGGTGGTGAAGAAGAAGAAAGAAGCCATGAAAACAGTACAAGAACTTCATTATTTGAAGCATTAACATTGTGGGAAAAAAAAATTGAGCAAAAGGAGGAAGAAATAGCAGAAAAAATGAAAAAATTAGTGGCATTCAAGATTAATTGCCTCGACATTGACATTTGCATTTGGCTCCAAATCCCAAACCAGTTGCATTGTGCTGATCCCCGACTTGAGTTACTGCCGTTCACGCGGCATTTACCCCGGCGATTTGAAGCCGAAAACTCTGTTACTAGACAAAAATGGAGATTTGAAAGTCTCTGAATCTAACTCTATGCCGTCACAGAACAGATCAATCCCGACGAGCATCTACATACCCTATGTGACTCCGACTTATGTAGCCCCAAAAATATGGGGAAGAAGTGTTAGATATTTATATAATAAATATATTATTTGAAAGAAATAACTAAATTAGATAAAGTGCCAGTTAAAAGTATGAAAGGTCAAGGGTTCGGTTCACGTCTCATGCAATAATTTAAAAGTCTTTGAAGATCATTGGGCTTCCTTGATTAAAATAAATTGTTTATTGTTTTTATTTATTTTAATCCTTTTCGAATTTATTTAATAGGTCAAATTAACAAGTATAATATGATTGTTTTTAAACAACCCATTGATAAGTGTATTTTATACACTTTTTCGAACTCTAAAATGTTGATATTTCGTGTTCTTGTAATGAAATTATAGTTTAATTTACTATATAATGTGTTATTAAATAAAAATCGATGAATGGAAGTAAAATTTAAATAAATAAGTGAAAATAGACAAGATCCAAAATTTGGGGACTAAAGTATAAATACTCAAAAATTGTGTCGGACCTCACAATAAAAATTTGAGAATGTTAGGGGTCAATTGGAAGTAATTAGAAGTTAAAAAAAAGTGAAATATGATCAAAATATTTCCACAAATCAATTTTCAACCACACAAATATGTTCTAAATTTTTAGTCGAAAATTGAAACCCATTTTTGACCTAGTAAAACTTCGACCTGGAAAAACTCTATTTCTAGTAACATTTTAGCCCTTTAAGTTATCTTTACAAATCAATTTTAATCGCCTCAATCAGTTATTGGGAGAAAAAGATATGATAAATATACTAAAGGAAGTGCAGTGTTATTTTTCCCCAAGAGGCCGCGCACGCGCCTAGGCATCATAATAACCAATTTTTTTATGATTTCTTCATGGCGTCACTCCCATGCCGGTGATGCATCTAGGGAACGGGTTTTTTGCTCGTTTAAGGCCCATAAAACTCCAAATTCAGTGACAACGTGAAGGGCAATATAAATACAAGAATTGATGCATTTAAGAAAGGTTCCACGTCGAGGGACGTAGAATACAACTTGAGAATTAGATAGTGAAATCAAAGGAGAAAAATAAGAAATCGGGGTTTAGAATCAAGATTTGGAACAAGAAGAAGAACTTGGTGCAAGATTCATTCACTTCTATACATTTGAATTCAAAACATGGTGATGTACTCAATACAAATCTTTTGTTTTTCTTCCATTATTATGAATAACTAAGTTTTTCATTAGGGCAAACAATATAATCTATTTGAAACACTTTATTTCTTTTACTCAAGATTCTCTTTTTTTAAAAGTTTAGGTGTTGATTTTATTCATGTAAATAATGCTTTCAATTACTTGATCACTAATTCAATAATTTTGTAAATACTTTACTAATCGAGATGTGAGTTTTAGATTTAGACCACGTATTAAAATTCGATAATTTAGTATAACGTGGAGAGAAGCATATACTAATTATTGTGGTCTTATATGAATTCTTAGAACAAATAGTGTGTCTAACTAAAATTGATTTACATAAAGATATGTGATTGAATTAGTTAAACAGACTCAATGAGAACTCGAGAAGGGTAAATTGAATACAATAAAAGAATTCAATCGAACATAACATTAGTTTATAAATCTCGTATTAAAGGTGATCAATGGATGAAATTTTTATGTCGTAATATTTCATTCATATTTGAATTTTAAATCAATCTTCATGTGCATCCTGTTATTTTTAAGTTAGATAAAAAATACAACAAATCACAATTCTTTGTTTGTTTTTGTCAAATAGTAGTTAGAAATATTAAATTAAGCATTNAAATTTTTATGTCGTAATATTTCATTCATATTTGAATTTTAAATCAATCTTCATGTGCATCCTGTTATTTTTAAGTTAGATAAAAAATACAACAAATCACAATTCTTTGTTTGTTTTTGTCAAATAGTAGTTAGAAATATTAAATTAAGCATTAAAATATAATCATCGTGGGAACCATAATCCGGACTCAAAGATTCATTATATTATTTGTTATGATGTCGTACACTTGCGACATAAAAATACAACACCCATTATAAACAACCTATTAAAAATTGCAAATATTTTTTGATTATGGTGAAGACAATTATATATAATCTGGCTATATAAATTCATATCTGGTTTTTAAAATATATATATATATATATACGATTGTCCGTAGAGATTGCAACACTAAATAGCAGACAATTTCACTCTAGGACATCGTGCTGTCACGAGACTCGATCATCTGATAAGTTCTACTTTCTACATTTTTTACGGTTCTACATTTTATTGCAACTAACTATTTTCCAACAAGAAGGAGATGAGAAATGAAGTTGGGATATGTGCTTGCGCCGAGGTGGGTTTTGATTTGTGTTGGGGTGGGGGAGGGAGATTCGAGAAAGAAAAAGATGGAAAATAAAATATTTTGAGACCAAAACTGCAATTATTTATTTTTAATTTTGGCCCCTTTGAGTGGATTTGATAGCCCCATTAACGAACTTGGACGGCAGGGGGAATCCACACTTAAAAGGTCATATTGGAAAGTTTTTCACCAATCTAAAATGATGGGAAGTATTCTATAATATAGGCGAAGGTCAGGAGTGTTTTGTGCCAACAACCCTTTTTTTCATACTTAAAAGTAACAGTAGCTAAAAGAATTTGATTAAATTTTAAATCAAAATTCAACAATTAAGTTTTATCACACATATTATGGGATTCATAAATTTTCAACCACTTATTTTATCAACTTTAATCAAACAAAATAATTAATAAGTTTTTAAATTTAGATTTTCATGTTGTGCTTGTTTCTTTGATATATTACAATTATACAAATATTTTTCTATATTATTTTAATATAGTTTGAGGATCTACTTGATAATGATGTTTCATATATATTACATTTTTATATTTAATAACTAGTCTATTGCCTGTGCAATGCACGTGTTATGTTATTTTGAAAGTAATGTTAGCGGTAAGTTTGTATCTATACGTTGTTGTTTAGCAATACAGATGGTATAGAATGGTCTCAATTTTCAATAACATCAAAACAAATTAAGAATGTTACATAGGTGAACTGAAAAATGATATTACATGAATGTAAAAACACACTTTAGTAGAGAAAAACAGAATAGTTTAAAGAAGTTTTCAACCATGCTGATGCCGCTTCGAAACGGGGATCGACCTGCACGATCAGGTCGAGGGGGCAGCGCCCCTCGTGGGGGCTCAAAGGCAACGCCCCCGAAAGGGAATTCTGATTTTCGTGTATGTGTTGAAGAGTTGTGTTTGTTGGAAGTTAACAGTTTTTCTCCAACAAACATACTCATTCATTCCAACAGACACTTTTCTCCTTATATTGAGTATGTTTCCAATTTTGCAAATACAACATAGATATTCATTCTACTTCTTCTTTCGTTCACTTGGCATCATCAGTTCTCTCTTGATTTGATCAAACCGTCACAGTTTGAATCAAACACCTCTATTGTATCTTGAAAGAGATTTTTATTTAAATCTCATTGTGACATCTTTGGATAGAGGAGAAACATCTCTTAAAAGATAGTGATTCCTACAAAAATGATATTACGTGAATGAAAAACACATTGTAGTAGAGAAAATCTGAATAGTTTAAAGAAGTTTTCAACCATCCTAATGAATGAATGAAGTCTTTATATGTTGTTCTCTGTACATGTAAAATATAATAGACAAATAACGTTGCGCGAAGCGGGATCTGATCTCCGCACACGCGGAGACATGCTCCACGCATGCGGAGGGGTCTCCACGCATGTCTCCTCGCAACGCGGAGAAGACGGATCCTTTACATGGACCGTGGAGAGAAGAAGAAGGCGCCCGTCCTCTTCGGGCACTGCGAGAGAAGAGGAAGAAAGCACGATGTGTGGTTGGAGTTACTGTGCTATAATACCATCCTGGGTTGTTTTTGCAAAGTCAAGATATTCAGACCCTATAGTGGTAATTTAAATGTTCATTTAATGTAAATGCTTATGAATGTTAAGTAACATGCTTCGACACCTAAAATTTATTTTTATTATATATGAATTAATTCGAAAAATTAAAGATGGAAGTTGTGGTCGTGAATTTCTTTTCATTACTAATGAATCAGCTCTTATGTATTTTGTTTCCGAATGGAGAATGTGTGGAAGTGAACAGTAAGAACTTCCTCTTATTATGCCATCATCTTGTGATTGGAATCATAATTTCTTGCATATAAATTTATTTTTTCAAAGAATTGGCTCAAACAAACCCTTAATATCACATTGACCAACTGTTTCAATATCTTATGCTATAGGACCGCGTCACAAGTGAAACTAAACTGCAAACTTAGATCGAATTATAGAAACTAACTAAGAAATTAATGGAATTCTCAAACCTAACCACTGACGATGGTTATAGATGACAGGGCAATCCAAAGAGTAGGCAACTCTTTATCTTCTTCATTATCTCCGAGTACAGTGCAAGTTCTCTGTAGTAGTATGTTTACCAAAGATATCAAACTTTCGAAAATCGCAAAATATACGATTTAGTATTGAATTGTAACCTCCATTAACCTGCTAGCGACGATGCAATTGATGTTGTCAGTTTGAAGCGTAAAGCTTGTGAAAGAAGTTGTTGTTTCTTCCTTTTTTCTCTTCCAAGAAACAAACAAATATTCAAAGTCAACAATTGTGGGTATGAGTAGGAGGAAGTCCATATTACCCTTAAAACTTGGATGAATAGTGGAGAATGAATATGGATAAAATGAGATTAAAAAAAAAAGCTTCACAAATGAACAGTAAAACGATGGGTTGCCTCTTTTAAGATAGTAGAGATATAAAGCAACAAGTTAGTGGTTGTTTAAGTAGTTAAGAGGAAACCACACTAGTTATTTTTGTAACTTTAATTGGACAAATTCAATTGTAAATACAATAACAAGGACCAATAATAAATTTACCCATTTTTTTATTAGGACTTATTTATTTGTAATTCATTTTAATTCCAGCTGTAATTCGTTTATATGTTTGCTCACGTTATAATGGCCTGCCGGCCCCATGTGCAAGTAGTTAGGAAGTTAGATTAGCTAGCATTCCTTTTTGGCTATATATACATGTAAAGCTAATTTCATTAATGAGAATATTCTTCTAATTCATTCTGAATATCAACGGAGCT
>CAIGRT010161698.1:0-13061 GCA_903798405.1 Fraxinus platypoda
GTGGCTCAAACAGGGGCTTAATTACTTTTCTAGTGGTAATTTAGTGATTGAGTGCAGCCCTATTGAAGAGGTTGCGGTAAATAAAAGAAAAAAATTGTGTGCTTAGTGAGTAGCAGTAATAAATAAGTAATAGTTACTTTACTTGCTGAGGTATTATTCGGGGAATTTGAGTAGTAGGGACTGTGAAGCATACTCGATGACATGAATCTGTTATTTCACTTAGTTAGGTAAGTTGCTACATTTACTGGAAGCTTCAATTCAATTAGATCATTTGGAACCATAACAGAATTATCTTAGTTTCGATCTGCCTCTTCCTTTTCAAACTTGTTCTATGAGATCTATCTACACTTGCAAACAAGAATTTCTTTAAGATATTGTCATTTGACGAATTAAAACTCACTACCATATCGCATAGCATGTCTCATGAGTCGTTATATATGGGAGTTTTTTGCAACGTTCATCTTTATTCATTGGTATTTTATGAAATAATAGAATCACTTAAGTTGGCCTTTCCATATATACAACTAAGCATAGCACGCATTAGATGAACAAATATCATAAAGCATTGCATGACATTTAACGACACAACACTCAACAATGCTTTACTCTTTAATTTCTTATTGAATAGTTTTGTTAGCCATAAACTACAACCTCATACATACTTTAGTATAGGAATTCATTTTCATCCTCTTCATGGTCTCCCCCTTTCATGACCTGAATTGTTCTGCTATATTTAACATTTTCCATCCATAATGGAGTTTGACAAATTCACAATATCTATGCTAGCCCTTTCACTAGTAATCTGTTGAAAAAATTTATCTATGTGATCCCATCATTGCTAAATTGAAAGTTTTTGTCTTTAATACCATTGTCTTGGTTTAGATATCTACCTCATTTTGCCTTTTTTCAAGATATATTGTAAATATCTCTGCCCAATCCTTTATTCCAAGGTGGCCATACAGCTTCTCACATGCTTTCGCATTGGGCTTCGAATTTATTCTGCAAAAATGATTTTGAAATAATACAAAATGTTCTTGTTAAAATTTTTTTCCTCTTAAACATATATGCAAATGCAGTTTTGAGATATTGATGCCATAAAGCTGTTGTTTTGATGTTATTTTAATGGTGCTATTTCAATCATTTTTGAAGACTCAGGAGGATATGGATATCTACTAGAACCACTTTGGTGGATTGGCATGATAACTAGTAAGCCTTATCTTTGTTAAAAATCTTTGACTAGATATTTCTGGAAATGCTTCTATCTGCTTAAATTTGAACTCGATTCATTGTACAAAATTGTACAGTGATTGTTGGAGAATTTGCCAATTTCGTAGCATACATGTATGCTCCTGCTGTCCTTGTGACACCTCTTGGCGCATTAAGTATAATTGTCAGGTAGATACGCATTACACGATGCTTCCATCCCATATCCCTCCCCTCTAAAACAAAGGACAAGAAAAGAGCGTCATTTCGAATTTCAAATTTTATGCTGCACGAGTAATATTATGTAAGCTGAAGTACTGTTTATTTAATTGACAGTGCTGTTTTAGCTCATTTTCTGTTGAAAGAGAAATTGCGGAAGTTAGGAATATTGGGATGTGTTTTGTGTGTAGTAGGTTCTACTGTCATCGTGCTTCATGCACCTGCTGAACATGGTATTAGTTCTGTGGAAGAAATCTGGGAATTAGCAATACAGCCAGGTGAACATATTTCCCCAAGAGCTGTTATTTAAATTATCTTTATTTTAATGTTATACTCACAACAGAAAACAAAAGACTGCTTTTTGATATTTCTTCTCCTCTCTTGGTTCAGCTTTTCTTTTGTATACGGCTTCAGTAGTAGCAGTGGTGTTGGTACTGATTTTGTATTGCGAACCACGTTATGGGCAGACAAATATCATGGTTTATATTGGCGTTTGTTCTATAATTGGATCCTTAACGGTTAGTACATTTCATATCACTGTTATATCAAAGAAAAGATATTCATGTGTTAAGCAAGTCGCTTCCCTAAATTACAAGCAAACGGAGCAAAAGGGCTTATTACATTAGAAGAGGGTAGAATATACTTAATTGTTCAACAAGTGTTGGCCAGGTAAAAATAATTAGAAACGTTTGGATTGGTGCAAATTCTGGAAATTATTGTGATGATTGGATATCGAACTCAAGGCCAAAATGTAGGTGAAATGATTAGAGATATTTTGCGTTATTTTAAGGCTAGGTCTTAACTATGTGGTAAATGAACCGGAAAACATAAACAAAGGAGCTTGTTGGAGTTAAGATCTGATTGTCCTCAACGTTGCATTATGTATTTCTGGATGAAAGAGCTTCTGAAAATTTGATTTCCATCGAGCAGGAACAACCTTTGTGGCATTTCAACTCTCTAATTATGCTAAATTACATTCATGAGCTTGGTTTTCACTGGCAAAATCTGTATAATTACATATGTATGGGTAAAGGAATTCTTGCCCTCAGCATTGATGGCTTATTTTAGGCGTGGAAATCAATTGATTCAATGAATCTCGTGATTTTGAACCAAAATAAGAAAAAATATAAACTAGTATACTGTCATGCGTTGTCGGTCAAAACTCAAGAGCAAGAAATAGGAAGAATTTATTTGTAAAGAAGTGCTGGCTTAATCCATGACAGTTTTGGTGGGTCATTGCAGGTTATGAGCATTAAAGCAATAGGTATTGCTTTTAAACTCACTTTGGAAGGCTCAAGCCAGCTTGTGCGCTACCAAACGTGGATATTTTCCATGGTTGCAGTTACATGCATAATTACTCAGTTAAACTACTTAAACAAGGTTGCTTCCTTTTTTCCCTCCGTGATTTTTTGCGTTATTTTTTTACTCATCAAATGTTTGTGTGCCTGTATACGTACATAGATAAGTTGCTTCACTTCTGTACATATCTATATGTACTCCAATTTTTGACAAGTTCTTCACTTATTCTTCAACTTCTGCGGATACTTAAACAACGCTAAGTAGATGTAGGAATTAAATATAAATACTTCTGTTTCTTGATTGATGATGGATTATTTTGTTTAAAATTTCCAAACTAAATCCTGTAATTAAGCGACCTTTTCAGGTTCTGGATACTTGCATTCACAAGATTTTCTTCCCTCGTCTAACTCCTTAGAGTTAAATGGTCTCAAGATTGGCTTCAAGAAGAAGCAAAATTAGGTAGGTATGTATAGATATACTACAGTTCCCCGCGGCCCAAACCCAGTGCTGCATTAGGTTAGGGAGCTGGACGACAATTGCTCTTCCGCACCCCCTTCCTTGACGTGCAACACTAAATAAACAGAGAGTACACTTTTGACTAAAAGCTGCTGGCTGCATGGTTTTATCCATTGCATTTTCTTGAGGCGTATTGCGATGTCTTCTTGTAGTACACTAGATTTATTGTTTCTGTTTATATACTTAGAAAAGTATGCTTATATCACTCATTGTATATTCAGATGCATTTTATATGTAAATTAAAGGAAAACAAAGAAGTGTCTTGCACCTGTAGTTTATTCCCATCTATTATGGAGTTACATATGAGATTAAAAGTCTCAGTCGAACTTCATTCCGTTGAGTCAAACAGAAAGATGTGTAAAATTGCAGTTTCTCCTATTAGAGCATGCTCTTTTTTGAATCACGTTGATCATTTGAGAAATACTTCCCACCTGTAAGCAAAAAAAAATTGAGTTATGCTGAAACAAGTGATTATCTTTATTGTAAAGATTGGATGGGGAGTAATTCAACAATAGGATTGGAAATGTGTGCATATATTAGAGATAATATTTGAATTCTTGTCTACTTATTAGTTTTACCTATATAGTGTGTGCAGTCAATTCATTATTTTCATTCTTTTTTTTTTTGTGAGGTCTCTTGGATTTGGTCAAGCTTTAGATCAAATTCCAGTAATTGATTTTCATATGTGGTTTCTCTTCAGGCCTTGGATACATTCAACACTGCTGTTGTTTCCCCAATCTATTATGCCCTGTTCACATCAGTCACTATTTTTGCCAGTGCCATAATGTTCAAGGTATATAAGCATGTTTGGCATGTAGTATTAGAAACAACAGGATGGTACAATGGTCAAGGTTTTAGATTCTTTCTCCTTCTTTTATACTGTCCAATCCACCTTCCCAAATGCACTAGTAATGTCTTGTAAAACCATTTCCATTTCTCTTTAAACACCAATATGTTTCTGCTACTCTAGGATTGGTCTGGTCAAAGTGCTAGCAGCATTGTTTCGGTTCTTTGTGGATTCATAACTGTTCTTTCGGGTACAATGATTTTGCACAGTACCAGAGATCAAGAAAAATCTCGAGCTGCAGGTACATACACCTCACCATGAACATACAGTTCGAGAAAAAGGTGCAATAATTTGCCCATTCACTTTGTTTTCATTCCATTCTGCACATACTATTGATGAGTGCTGCAAATAGCTTCTACCAATTCCAACAATTTTACTATTTGAGCACTTAATTTCTCAAATTATGTCTTTGCTTCCTTTATGTTCAGAATATTTAGTTGGAACTTGGAAATATATTATATTTTAATTGAGATCTAATAAATTAACAGAGCCAGATGGTTTGTAGTCCTATCACCTATGGTAGATTTTATTGGAATGTTTTGTTGTTGTACCAGACACCGGGCACAAAATCCAGAAGCATCCTCGTGTATTACCCCCCCCCCCGGGATGGTTTCTCAAAATTCCCCTTCTGTGGAACTCGTTGATTTATTTTTTTGAAGATTAAATATAAAAATAAAAAATAAAAATACGTAGAGAGCTCTCTAAACATAAAGTTGCTGACTCTATTGATAACTTGCAGATGCGTATTCAGCACTTTCTCCTCAAATATCATGGATGGTTCATGCTAATGGCGAAATATGGAAGCAAAAAGAGAGCGATGAATTGCATCCCGAATTTGTAGCAATAATTCGACAAGACCATTTCAGATAAGGGCAAAAGGAACTCGAATAACAGTCACTCCCTTCTCTCTGCACCGTGATCATGAACTTTGAGCGCGTGTTTGGCATGCAATATTGGACACGAGCAGATAGTCTAATGAACAAGATCTTAGCTTCTTTTCCATTGTTAGTACTATATAGTGCTATCTAATTATTTGGAGATTTGGTGATTCTAGTCCACTCTTCAGAAAATTTGTTTCCCTAGAGTAGATAGTTTTCACCCCCATTAAAATTATAATACATTTTTTCCTCTATTCTTTTCAACCATACTTTCTCCAATAAATTAATATTACATGTAAATCGAAAACTTTTCCCTTTTTTTCAACCACCCATTCTCCAAAAAAAAAAAACACCATTCCAAAAATTATAATACCAAATAATAGGGGCCAAACGGGGTTTCAAATGTTAAATTCTTTGCCATTGCAATAGGTATTTTCCATTCTGGGCTTGATAGATAGAGGCTAGCTGTAAATTAATATCGGGTTATTCTTTGTCTTTGTATTAATTCTCAAACAGACTATTGCTGAAACATTATAACTAGGAGATTTCAAGAATTATCAAACCCTGGCGTAAAAATGAAAAGAAAAAAGAAATTCTCAAATCTCTTCGGCGTTCTTCAACTCATTGTTATCTGTTTGATGTTTGCGTGCCTGTTGCTGAATTATATTTCGTAATATATTCATTTTAACTGAATATGATGAGCAATATTTGAGATGATACTCGTATTTGTATTTGTTAGGTTCCCATAATTATAATGTCATGTACCTTTGTTGTTGGTTGCAACAAGTTTGATTGCTTGCCATGCCTATATGCAACTTGTGGTCCATTGGTTTCATGTAGTGCTTGTTTGGTAGTGCTTTTAAATGTTAATAAGATGTGGGTTCTATGAAATGTGAAAATAATAAGTGGGTAATAAGTTGTCGGTCATACGAAATGTGTTACATACCTTGAGGTGCTTTAAAGCATCTTTTAAACTTAGCCAAACATGCTCGTAAATCGTAGTGTCTAGTATGAATTAATACTACATTTTTCGAATATCAGGCGAGTATACTTCTGATGTAATGAGAGCCTTCATGCTCAAACTCAAGTTTTGATGGTCACTAGTCCCAGAAAATGATCCTCCATTCTTCTACAGGCTCCTTGGATTGTTTGCTTTAATAGCTCGTTCAACTTAGAGGAGATGTTTGCCATCGTAGTATAACTGACTTGCATTTCTTTCTGAGCAATTAGGACGTCTCTAGGACAAATACGACGTTATGCTTCTAACATAAACATGTCCAGCTTAGGGGGGTCGAATAAGAAGTTATACTTGAATATCAATTTCATTGATTGTGATTGGACAAGTGACAAAGTAAAATATTTAGATTGATCCATGTCTGGGTATAACAACTTCCATGACCCAGTGGTGTGATACTGACTGTAGCCTAGTTTCTGATTTCCCTCTGGTTTTCAGATGAAAATAGATCTCTCTACAAACTTGATGGTCGAGTATATTAACTGAATCTGTATATTTCGCTCGAAAATGGTTGCTGAAGGGAAAAAAAAAGAAAAGAAAAGAAAAAAAGTTATCTAATCGTGCTGAGCCATCTCCATCCCACATTGATAAAACTGCTTACTTTTTCGTTTTTTTTTTGGGACAAAATTATGTTTATCGAGCCTCTACTCTACCTATAACAGAAAGGAAGTTTCCCCTTCAGATTTTTGTCCTGAAGCCAACTATAAATTTGCTGCTGTTTGAGATGGAGCAGATGAATTCAACACAGTTTGGAATGATGACACCATAGGGAGAACCTGAACTTGACCAATAGCACTAGTCGATTTTTTGGCCGTAGATGAGGGTGGTGTACGTATTTCAGAAATCCCTTCGAGCATCTGCACGACTTTTCCCATCGTAGGTCTAAGAGATGGTTGCTCTTGGATGCACCAAAAGCTTATTTGAATCGCTCTTATAACTTGTTCTGTGTTGACCTCGTGTCTAAGAAGCCTTTTATCAAGAATTGCCTCAATGTTGCCCTTCTCAAACTCTTCATACGCCCACAACGAAAGCTTTTTGTGATTAGTCTCGGTCGAAACTTCAAAATTCCTTCTCCCACTTATGATTTCTAACACCACCATTCCATAACTATAAACATCAACTTTTGAAGTGACTGGAAGATTTGCTAGCCATTCTGGGGGTAAGTACCCTCTTGTCCTCCTCACAGACAGCATTGTTTGGTGTCTCTGCCCATTTGTGTTTATGAGTCGTGCTAGGCCAAAATCCGAGATCCTAGCATTATAATTTTCATCCAAGAGAATGTTCTCGGGTTTTATATCAGAATGAACAATAGGGTCACGACATTCCTCGTGAAGGTAGGTAATCCCTTTTGCAGTTCCGAGTACAATGTTATACCGATATCTCCAATATAGAACTTCCTTACATGAGCGCTCATCCGAAGTAAAGATGAACTTACTCAGAGAACCCTTTTTCATGAACTCGTATACCAATAATCTATGACGCCCTTCGTTGCAAAATCCTAATAGTCTTACCAAATTTAAATGGTGAGTACTACTAATTGTCACAACCTCCATCCTAAACTGTTTCTCACCCTGCTCAATCCCTTCGAGCTGCTTCACTGCAGCCATAGTTTTATTTGTGAGGACCCCTAGATAAACATCACCAAATCCTCCTTCTCCAAGCTTTTCCTTGAATCCCTTTGTAGCCTGTTGGAGCTCCTTGTATGAGAAGTGAACAGGAAGAGCAGAAGCAAAGAGTGAATCTCGAGAAGGTAACCCTTCGAATTTAGGTTTTCGACTACAGAAAAACACCCAAAACACACATGCTGAAATAACCAGTGTCAAACTGCAGCCGAAAAGCACAACCGAGATTTCCAATGCATGATAATTGTTACGAACATCTCTTGAAGAAAGAGGAGGATTAGGCACAGCTGGCTCACACACCTTGACATACGACGTGCTAGTAAGTGTTGGCGACTGATATCCACTGATAAATTCTGATATTTTCAAATAGCAAACACCTGCCCCATCCGCTAAGGAAGTTGAACCCATACACAAATTATCAGAGAGACATAAAGACCAGCACGCTGTGATACTTGCCGTGATAATTCCTGTGAAATACTGTGAACTTTTCTCAAGAGGGTACGTTAATAACGTAGCACGATCCAACGACAACATTGCTCGAGCGGAACAATTTTCAATATCCACTTTCCTCTTACAACCTTTCCTAAGATCATTTGGGTCAATAGGATCAAAATTCTGCGATGGACATCCACATACCGGATTGAAGTCATCATTATAGCTACAAATTCCCATATTCCCACAATAACCAAAAACTTGACACTGGTCACTAACAGCAGTCCATCTCACAATTTTGTTTCCACTTCCGCTAATCCTAGCAGAGCTATAAGTTCTCAAATTCCCATCACTCTCCAACTTCACGAACCGAATAGAATCATCAGTAACTTCACCATAATCACTGCTACGAGCCATAGTCAATGGACTCGAAAGCATTGGGTCAAAAAGTGAAAAGATCCCAACTGGTTGTTGAAGGACTAAGCTTGGAGAAGTCAAGTTCGTGTTAGCTAATGAACCGCTAATCCCAGTAGAGGAATAGTAGACAACCGAATCATTCCATTGAAGAATCATGTTTCCAGACGATAACAGGCGAAACGAATATAATCCAGATCGCAAAACATGGTTGACAGTAAAGTTTTGCCCTGGGAGAATTGTATCAGTAGGATTATCGAAGGTTGTCCATATTTGAATACTTCCATTTCGGAGTATGAAGTTGCCCGAATCATCAAGGGTACCCGTGGAGACGCCTCGTCCAGCGGTATTCGACTGCCAGACCAGAAAACCTTGTAGGGGAAAAATAACATTCCACAGGGTGATAAATGCAGTGAAATAGAAGAGGAAATAGAAGATAGAAAATACAAATTTACATGGTACGTCAAATTCTTGGACAAACCTGTCGAGGTGTAGACGAGCTGAAGGTTTCCGTCGGGGAGGAAGCGGAGGGCGGCGGAGGAATTTACAGCACCACCTGGATCTCCACCAGCTTTCCAAACGGGAATTCCATTGTATATTATTGCAGCAAAGTAGGTGTTTTCAGCTTCCTGAATGAAGTAAAGTGAGAAGGTTTTGTTTGGGGAATCCCATGAATTTTCTGAATTAGATGCATAAAGTGTTGAACCTGGAAATACATCTGCTGCTGATATTATAGCTGGGAAGAAGATGAAAATCAGACAAAATGGGATCTTCATTTTTCTTCTTCTCTCTTGAAATTTCGAATACATTAAGGATGAAATTCAGAAAAAGCGATAGAACAAAATGTTCATCAAGATATGATTTCAAGAACAGAAATTGACTGTGCCTTTGCCAAGACCCCACTTCGCCCATCTAATTTATTGAGGTTGTTGTTTGTCGTAACATTAGCATTTATGACTGAATAAGCAGTCTAATACACTTTGAGAGGGAAAAATTATCTGCAGAAAAGTTAGGTAGAAATAACGCTATCATTCAGTTTAAGCGCCATTTTTTTAAATGAATTTTGTAATAATAATATTTTGGAGGAATATGTGGTTAAAAGAATGGTTTTTGTTTCCTGAAAATACGTCATTTTTCCACCCAAATGATAGCCTAAAAATAACTAATCAAGAGAGGTGAATTGATTTTTAAAACTTTTATTGAAGAATTAATCTAAATTCAAGCAAGTAAAGTCTAAATAAATTAATTCAAATAATAAGCGTAAATATGAGAACGATAAGTAAAATGGAAGAAAAGATGCAAACAATATAATTGTGGAGGTTCGATCCAAAGCAATGATCTACGTCCTCCATTACCAAACTCTCCGACACGAGCAATGCTTTTTCACTATATTGATTGACTTATGGTGTAATCCAAAACTTTACAACGCTTTCGATGACTTACAAATAAGGAGCATCGATCCTTACACAATATTGAGCTTTACAGTACTTCAATATGACCCTCACTATTGAGTTTACGGGACCTCAATATGATCCACACGATAACTTACAATAAGAAGCACTGATCTTTATACTATTGAGCTTTCATGGAACCTCAATAAGACCCACAAATTTAGAGTAAATGATTTTACAATGAAAATTTTCTCTTAATAAATGATACAAATGAATTAAGTATTAAGAGATGCTAACATTTCAATGAATAGCAATAAATGATAGCTCAAGTGTTAAATAATTTTTTTTTTTATGTATATGATAATAGAAATTTGATTCAATCAATTAAAATTTTTCAATTAGAATACGAAGAAGATATAAATGCAATGTAAGTTCAAAAATCTTCTCAAAATATATATTTTTTTTAATGAATGATTGTAATAAAGTAAGTACCAAGAAAAAGATGAGAAACTTTGATGAAGATGATGATTTTACAAGTTTGATTCAATCAATCAAAATTTTCAATATGAAAAAGTAGAAGAAATATATGTAATATAAGTTCAAATATATTTTTCAAAATATGTCTATCTTTTATGAATAATAGAAATAGGTCAAGTATAAAAAGAGAGATGAAAAACTTTGATGAAGATGATGATTAAAGATGTTGAATCAATCAAAATTTTTTATATGAAAAAATAAATGAAATGAAAGCAAATGTAAGCATAAAGAAACCTTTCAAAAGATATCTTACTTTGATGCTCTTCGAGAGTGTTGTATTGAATGTAAGAAGTATATGTATTTATAGAGTTCAAAAAGTCAAAAAAATTTGGGAATTCGGATGACTCGTCCGGTCGACCACCTCTTATCCAGATAACCAATATAGTTGTTTGTACAGTAAAAATCAGATATCAGAATGGTCAAATTTTGGACCATTGGAAAATTTCAGTCGACCGTCCGACAATTCTTTTTTTTTTTTTTTACGTTTTGGCCCCATTTGTTCTGATTCGAGGGTTTGAAAGGCGTGGACTTTTGGAAAATATTTTTAACTAACTATTCAAGATAAACAATGTTTTTTAAGTCCAAATATCATTTTTAAAAGTTATATTTGTATTTGATCAAATCATTGCATTATAATGACTTTTAATGCACAAAATTATTTTTAATGCGTAGAAAGATTTTGAGTTTAAGTATTCATTACCAAAATTATTAGTACCTTTACACTTTAGCTAAAAAATCAAGTTCTTGATATTGCTCCAAAATTTGGCTTTTAAATTCTTGAATGTGTGATTTCAATCTTAACCTCTTTCATGAATCCGATTTGTGATGATAGCTTTGATCTTTTGACGACCATCAATTGATTTTTAGTCGTATGCTTTGAAAAACTATTATCACTTAAATTTAACTTGTTAGTAAACAAGATTAATTTGTTTGTTATAATTAAAACTTTAAGGTCAACACCAAATTTCTACTTTTGAGACGTTTGATTGACAATTTATTTCATGGAGAATATTTTACAACTTTTTGTTATGTGACTATATTTTCCTCAAAAACAAAGAAAATATTTTTTTTAAGGAAATGTGATTTTTATTTTCCAGGTAATTATCTCTCTCTCTCTCATTTACTTATCAATAAAAAATGGACAAGTATAATATTTTCTAGGTTGAAAATTAAATCAATCAAATACATTTAATTAATAATTTCCATACAAATAAGTTATAGAGAATTGAATTGCTTAAAATTTATTTTCTTTATATGTAAATTTCATACTCGAATCAAACGCACTTTATTCTATTGGAATTTCTTAACAATGGGCAAAGTGAGGATCTTCTTTTATTTGTTTTTTCATACTTCAATTTTTTTCTTAGGTCAACCTTCCTTCGGTTCTAGCCTTTTCTTCACAAAAAAAAAAAGAAAAAAAAAAGCACGTAAGAGTAATTGAGGCAGTTTTTGAGTGGTAGTGGACATTAAGAAATGGATTTTTAGAATTTTACTTATAAATTTTTGAGCATGATAGTCAGTGGAATTGAGAATAGAGTAGGGGGTTAAGTAGGGTCTATCCTGACCCTATGTGTACATAGCATTATCCATAGTAATATCCACCCGGCACCCCTCCAATAGGGGCCAAACATGTGGCCATTATGGACATCTTTATGGACACAACTATGTACACATAGCATTGTTTTTAATGAATTTAAATGATACATTTTATGAAATTTAAAATAAGAACAAGACTATTCTCTTTAAAATATTGGATCCAAAATAATCATTTTTCATCTCAATCTTTAAAGACTTATCTTGTAACTCAACTTATTAATGATGTCGTTTTAAACATAACATAAGGATTAAACACATAAAGAAGTACAAGACAAATTATTTTATTCCTCCAACTACGTCTAAAGGACTTTTTCAGAAGAATTTATAAATGGATTGATTTATAAACAGACAACAAAGAGTTGTAGATAAGTAATTATTACTTGTAAATTCATTTGAATGTGAGGTTAAAAATAAAATTTGATTATTTATAAATTTTGTTAAAACGAGAACGACCCCTCATTTTTGGTTTATGCGTCGATTGTGACACCAAGGTCAAGAAACAGACGTTAGTCGTAAATTAAAAGTAATAATATTCATAGTGAGCGACTAACGTAGTCATCCTATGTAGCATATATCTAATCACCTCATTTTATAATCAATAATATTCACTATGGATGGTAAAGTGATTAAATATATGCCACACAGAATGACTATGGTAGTTGCTCACTATGAATATCATTACTCGTATATTAATAGTACATTGCAATGAACATTTAAAGATTTATTTTAATATTTCAAATCCCACTTGTCAAGTTTCTATCAACTGAAATGTGAAAATATTTTTGTGAGTTATAATGCAAAGTCATCATCGTGTACCTTCTTGTCAAATTAATGACTCGTACAATCAAAAGAATGAAAAAATTATAAATAAAGGTAAAGCGAGATATACCGTAACAAATCTCCTTAAGACAAGTTTCGTCTCCTACACCGACGTCAATAGGATTATTGAACGTCTATCTTTTAAGATGCAACGTTTATTTCAAAGTCAGTACCATACAATACCAATACAGTTAAACCTCGATAAAATAATACCCTCAGGATTGGAAAAAAAATATTCATTTAGCGATGTTATTTATTTATCGATAAATGAAT
>CAIGRT010161700.1:0-18078 GCA_903798405.1 Fraxinus platypoda
AATAGCTAAAATATCTAGTATAATTTTTTTTTTTTTTTGATAACCGTGGATGTCCGGGCCAGCTTACGCGCACCTCGACTAATCCCACGGGGCCCTGAAGTTTACGGCCGGGTACTCACCTTAGTGGCCCTGAGGGGACTCGAACTGGTGACCACTGGAGAGTAAATCTAAGGCCTCACCAATTGAGCAACCCCTCAAGGTTATCGAATGTCAAATTTATATTTGAGTCTTCATCATCTAGCAATTAATATTCTTTGTCATAGAATTTTGGAAATTCCAAATCAATTATATACTTTCTTCTTATAAAGTTATGCAGTGTCATTGAAGCCATAATTATACTTACTTGCTTGTCAAAATCATAAATTGACATATATTATAATCAGTGTTCTAAAAAGCATAAAGTGTGATTATACTTAGAGGTTGAATTGCAAGATTTATGAGTCTAGACAAAACGTTACTTATTTTTATTATCATTTTAAATATTTAATCATTCTCAAAATTATATAATAATTAAAATAATACATACCAAACATTTAAAACTATAAAATATTATATTTACTTAATAATTCTTAGAATTAGTTAATCATACAATTTTTTTTAGTTTTCGAAATGCAAAAACAAGACTATTTTTCATAGTTTCAACTTTCAAATAGACAAGTTATACTTAACAGATTTATAAGAGTTTTATACATACTTTCGAAATTTCCAACAAAACGATAAGTCTCAAAATCATAATTACATAATATAAGTAACACCGTAACTTAAATCTTATCTAAATTTTTACCAAATAAAGTCATTTTTTTTACACCTGTACAGATAACATAATTTAAAAATTTGAAACTAAAGTCAAATAACATTTCATATTTGGATAGCCAGTATCAAACAAATAGTATATACGTGCAAAAATATCAATCCAAATCACAAGACCTTATTATTTGATCAAAATATATTAAAATTATTTATATAAAAAAACCAAAAACTAACTAATGGTTTAGGAAACTTTTTATCAATGCTTTGTAGTGCCTCTATAAATACGTGTGTCCTGTGTTGTTCCTTTCCATCCTAACCTCACAAAGATGAATAACATGTCAAAACAACATGCGATCATAATATTTTGCGTAGGATATCCATTTTTGATGATTTGCTCATTCGCTGAAAGTGATGCGCGAAGATGTCTTCCATCAATTGCTCTAATACAATTCTACAAAGAGAAAATAAAATAGAGGAAATTAATTAGAATACATGCCAAGCTTGAAAAGAGGAGTCATTTGTTCAACACTACATCCATGTGGATCGGTGTGTACGTAGGAGCTCCTATTTTTAATAGCTTCATGGAGTTCTTCAAGTTGTTTGCACAATTTTGTTGTTGTAGATTTGTTCTTTTCAGTCACTTCCTAGTTGATTCAACCACTTTATCTTAGCAAATGCTATACCCTAGTTGATTCCTAGTTGCTTCATTTATTCATATTAGGGGTTCTATTTAAGCCATGCAAACTTGCTATTTGTCGGGGCTTGCAAATTTACAATTTATTGGACTAGGTCATTTGGTCAAGAAGAATAAATTGTATAAAATAAAAATTATAAAAAATAAAAAATTCAATTTTAAAGTCGAGTACCCAAGATTTCGGTTCAAGATTTGACCCGAATCTCAACCCGATCGGTTCTCGATTTCGATTTCTAATTTATTTATTTTTGAAACTGGACAGGAACCTTCGGTTCTGATTTGGAATGTTCGATTCCGGTTAAAATACTCACCCTAACTGTGATACCACGAAAACAAATTCAGTAATAGTTGTATTTTTTTTTAACTCATATAAAATACATAATGTATAAATTCTTTTATTTTTGTACATATAAGTAGTTTAATGTAGGTGTGTTAACGAGGTCTATTTTAATGGTCATCTTCCCTCACAACTTGGGTCATTAATTTCGTTCTTCTTGGTCCAAAGATGTCGAGATTGGCTGATGCTACTTGTACATCAACATGTACATAGGGGGTTACACCCCCCCCCCCCCCAGGTGGGACCCACTCGAATAAAAAAATTATTGTGAATTAGAGGGATATAATAAAAAAGTTAAATTTTTATTGTGAATTACATGCTCTTGAAAGTTCTCGGGTTTTTTACTTTCTGAGATTATATATTGTTTTTAATATTATAATTCGCCAAAGTGTGGAAATTGAAATCAAATTCATCTCTCACGTCCCAAATCCTTCTAAACGCTAACCCCAAATCGATTCTACCTCACAATCGAAGGCCACCCAAATTCGATCAACCAAGGACCACAAAACCTTGGATTATTGAACACGTGGAGGGACCACATGAAGGTAATTCCCAAACTATTTATTTATTTTTTTTTATTTTTTTTCATAAGTGAACACGTTGATTTATAGTGTAAATTTCTTATGTTGTTCACCTAATGAATAAATTTTGTTGTACCTTAATTTTATAACCGATTATGAAGATGGTGCAGGCTTCATAGATTTTGAGAACGACTTGGCGTCTAAGCAAGACAACATTTTGTATGACCGAAATGTGATTGATGGAATTCAAATGGGATTGGATGGCCGTGAAGGTGAGGTTGAGGATGAACGGGAAGAGGGTAAAGATATCGAAGTAGATGAATTGAAATATCCGTCGTCAAAGAAGCAATTGTCTTAGTGTTCATCCGATGAGGAGGGTGGATATTGATTTCTTGAATTTTTTTGTCGTGACAGACATTAAGAATCCGGAGTTTAAGGTCGGGCATATGCTAGGAAAAAAATTCTGTTTTGCTTATGTAGTAATGAACATCTATAATTATAGATTCGGTTGATTTTGATTACCTGATCTTATTTCCCCCACTTAATGTAATAATGTAAAACTTTGAATGCACACTACAACCTGTACAATTGAAGTTGGCAATGACTTGACTGTAGTCGAGTAAAGGTTTGGTATAATTCACAGGAAAATGATTTAAGTACAGAGAATTTTTACCAGAATTGGACCAGATTTTTGAATTCCAACTCACATGTGGTGGACCCCATGTATAAAATATTGAAAAAAAAAAAAATTCCCCCTAAATGTTGTGTGTAGCCTGTAGGTATAGGATTTTGAATTCATGTACGTATAGCAAAGTCCTAATTCACATGGAACGTGCTATCCCCCTGTACATGGCCAGGACAGAAAATTGGAAACACTGTCCCCTTGTCATTGGTCAGGATAGAAAACAGTGCAATTCACATATATGGTTTAGTATATTCATCCAACTATTGTATTCCGTGGATTTTGTTAGTTGATAACAATTTTTTTTTTTATAATCGTGGATGTCCGGGCCAGCTTGCGCGCACCTCGACTAATCTCACGGGGCCCTGAAGTTTACGATCAAATACTCACCTCAGTAGTCTTGAGGGGACTCGAACTGATGACCATTGGAGAGCAAACCTAATAGTTGATAACAAAATATTTTATGAATTTGATCTTATATCATAATAAAATGCTATTTTTCTTAACAACCAATTCTTCATGTCAGTTGAGTTCTATGTTTCTTCAACATTAATTTTCACTATATGCGGACTTGATGAATGGTATATGTTCTCGTTATGTTTATCATCAAAGATGTCTTTTGAATCATGTTCCTGCATACACATTTTAGTTAGAATCATCATTTAACAAACATGAAGGTGAATGTCAATTCAAGTGGCTGAATCATTTCTTGATTATAAAAGTAGTAGAGAAACAAAACTTAAATGGAATCATGTACTTGCATACAGAGTGCATCCAACTTGTCTTGAATCAACAAACACCAAACAAAATTTACAGCGTAGTAGCAAGTGAAAATCTAGTACTGATGTAATTTACAAATGAATAATGCTACTTGGCCAGGGTGATTGACATAAAATTTGGTGATAGGGTGAGATGGCAACAATTGATTGGGTGTTGTGTTTTTTTATTTTTTAAACTGTCCAATCATATAGTGATACTTAGCATGACTCTTTACAAATAGATACCATGAGCACTTCAACTTAAACTCTAGATGGAACAAATTTAGTGTAGATTATATAAACATGATAATTACAATAAGATCAATCTTTTAATAAATTACATTGATGGAACAAATTCAAGGATCTCTTCCCTTCTGTTTTCCATTCTCTTCTGTATCTCCTTTTCCCTAGCAGATAGCTATATTGAGGGATATCTCCATGTCCTCTTATTCGAATATTTGAGCAAAATTTTTTGATATATGCAACAAATCTTCGAGAATCTTTAGGTTTAGAATTTACCAAAACAACACATCTTGATTCACTTTCATTGTAAACACCATTTGACTGACCTTTAAATTATAAGGTCTTTTTTTCGATGGACGAAACATCACTCCACTTGAAATATCGACAATCGCTGCGACAACAAAAGAATAACGGCCATATGTTTGCAGTCTTCTCTTCAACCTCCATCCATTTTACAAAGCCCTCATGGGCACCGTTGCTTTGTTGGCATTCCGATGGTGCCCTGGATTTCTACAAATATGAAACCCCTTGTTCTTTCCTGTAATTAAAAAATACTATTGCAGCCACGAAAACTTAGTAAACACAAGTTGTGAGAAATTTAGTAAACAATCTGCAGGAAGATTTTAGTAAACAAACTTTAGTGCTAACACTCATATAAACCTTCAGTCCTTCGTCCAGGGTTACCTTCAGTCCAAGAGGTGTTTATTGCCAAAAAATTTACCACAATCGCGCATCTGTCAATCCTCAAATTGCCCGGAATTGGATGATATTTCCATTTTGTGCACTTCAATTCATGGTCGGAGAAGATACATGTTCGGATTCACTTCCTCAAGCAACCTCGAGTACCTACTAGTTGGATTACAATTTTTTCCAGGTCAGATTCGGGGGGCTTTCGATTGTGAGATATAATTGATTTGGGGGTTATGGTTTAGAGAGATTTGGAGCGTGAGAGATTAATCTGATTTCAATATCCACACTTGGGTGAATTTTTGTGGTTTCAAGTTTTGGTTTCATTTGGGAGAGGCGTGTTTGCGTGTTGCACGATTTGATGAGATGGCATCCTTGCTCACGTTTGATTTACATTTTGAATGGACTTAGGTGTTACGTAGAAATTTCGTCATTCAAGTAGGTTGAAAGAGAAATAGAATCTGTTCAACGAGCGGTGAAGTGTAACGACAAAAAATTGAATGATCAATGAGAAAATTTTTGAAGCTCCGTCAGTAACTCGTAACAGTATCCAAAGTTGGCTGGTTATAATCCATTAAACATTTAACTCACAAAACGCTGTCACTGGATTAGCCACTGAGAAAAAGGAAAAACCTCCGTCCCGGTTTCGACGGAACCCTTCCTTCCCGTTAATTCCTAGCACTATGAGCGACCGTCGCGAACGGGACAGGGACAGACATAGGGATAGGGATAGGGATAGGGATCGGGATAGGGACAGGGACAAGGACAAAGACCGGAAAAGAATACGCGAGGACCGGGATTACGACCGGGACCGTGAACGTAGTAAACATTCCCGCTCTCATACTCCCGACCGGAGCCGAACCCGCCACACCAGATCCCGCACACGCTCCCCTGACCATCGCCACCGCCCCCGCCGCCAACGCTCTCCTTCATCCCCTCCTAGTAAGCGACACAAGGACGAAATTGCCCCGCAAGAAAGGGACAGGCACAAGGACCGCACTAGGGAAGCCTCGGAAGATCAGAAAGAAAAGAAGCCTCGCAAGGAGAATGATAGTGATGGGAATATGATGGACGAAGATGAGATTGAGATGATGAAGAAATTGGGGATTCCTATGGGCTTTGATTCTACAAAGGGTAAGCCCGTCCCAGGCAATGATTTGGGGGCTGTAAGAAAGGTTACAAAGCGGCAGCCGCGACAGTACATGAACCGCCGTGGGGGGTTCAATCGCCCCTTGCCTGCCGAGGTCAACCGCTGAAATGAAAGGAATTTATTATCCAAGATAGGGTTTGTTATGTGTGGCAACTTGACATTTATTTTCGGTTGCTTTTTTGACTGATTTAATTGCTTGCCAATTCTAATGCTACATTGCAGTGGTTATTTTGTTTTGCTTCTAACATGTTATTCTCCCAGTTGTTTAGATGATTGAAAGTTAGTTGCTTGGTTGATTGGAAGTGTATGTTATTCAGGTGATTGTCTATTTCTTCTAGATATTAGTGCCAAGCCTAATATTTTTGTGAATTAGTTGGTTCTTAGAACTCAATTTAAAATCTGTAGACTTCATGCTGCCATGCCCAAACGGAAACGGTTGAACCAAAATGTAATGCACTAGCATATGCTGTCTTCTTTTCAATCATGTCGGGTTGAAGGACCTGTTATCCGAACTCCTGTTCAATATGAAATCTTGCCAGACAGTTTATTCTCATGGTGTTCTTTTTGGTTCTGTGGTAGATTATGAAGCTGCAAATCTTTATGATTTTAGTGGCAATTAGTGATTTAAGGTGATCAAGGGAAATTGGCCAGAATGTGCTAATTACTGTTAAGCCTAGAACTTGATTCTAGTAAGTTAATTTTACAAGTTAGAGATAATAAAAGAAAAAGAGAAAAAAATAAAATAAATGAATTACACAGAATAAAATAAGTTCGTTTTACGAGTTCTTTTGATTTTAGTGTTTTTAGCTATAAATGAATTACACAGAACAATGTTTTTTGTGTATAGATAATATTTTTAAAAAAGAAATGTTATTTATATTGTCGACCACTCTAAAATATAGTTTTGAATTTGTGCTATATTTTTTGGGAAGCAGTAAGATTGATGCCTAAAGTGGAAAATTGTTGTGGAGGTTAATGGATATTAGGGCGTCTGTGTTTACTACCTGACTCTTGATTGCTGGACACAGACCAACTCCTTCACAGAAATAATTTTTATTATGTAATTCTGATTTGGTTCTGCTGTGCTTTCTTATTTGTTGCATCATATTTCTATTTCATCCACTTCCACGTCGGGTGAGAGTGTGTAGCAGTTGAAAACTTAAACACCAAATCAGCAAATGAGATCAGCCAACTTTTTCTCTGCCTCTTGCTTTAGAGTGTATTCTTACAATGTGCAAAACCTAGTCCTCCCTAAAAGGATGTAGATATACACACGACAACAAAGAGAAATTTGGAGATAAAAACAGGGAAATAAGTTGTGGCCGAATGCTCACAGTCAACTATTGATGTCTAACAATGGACTTACCACCATGTTACTACAGATGACTTAAAAAGAAAGGAGACGTGACTTGAATCTGCAGTAAAACCCCTCCATAGTTATTTATATTATTATTATCTCAAATCACAAAAAATGACATTTGACTGAAAATACTCTAAAAGAACTTAAGGCTTGATAAGCAAAAATTTAGTATGTACTTTGTCGAGGATTGCGCTCCAGAAAAAGCTAGTATAGAGGAAGAGTTTCTGGAATAGAATTATGCTAGATGTACATAATCATCTACATAATGGATTACACCCCCCTCACATGAAAGGGGGTGAACACATAATAAAATATTCGTGGGCCCCCCCCTCCATGTGAGGGGTGTAAATGATTATGTACACCAAGGAGTGTACATCTAGCATAATTCTCTGGAATAATATGGATTTCCATTTGCGACTATCTGTAACTGAGTCCAGATTACTGTCTTTACTATTGATTAGCTCTCCGATTAATTAATTTTAATTACCTCTGGATCCAAGGAATCTTTGTGTTACAGAGATTCTAGATAGCTATGACTTAAGCTATGTCTTGTCCTCAATTAAGGCATTGGTACTGGCTTTCTAGGTAATTTGCAAGGACATGGACATGCACATGGCTATATGTACAGGTCCTGTTCAGGGCCTAAATTATGCCATATTCCCAGTTAAATAATTTAATCATAGTTGTGTTAGTATTTATTTTTCCAAGCAGTCAGCTATATTTACTAGCAGACCCTGAAGGGGTATTTGAAAATGTTATTACATTTATTGTTAGAGATATTGTCACGCATAAAAAAAGAGGACTTCGACTGGATTGTGGGATATATTCCAAGCCCTTGGTCATTGCCTTTTTGTGGGGATGCAATTCCAAACCTCTGGTCATCGCCATTGTCTTCTTGTTCTACTTTTGCATCATCTGTCTGAATTATGTTTTGTG
Source organism: Fraxinus platypoda (assembly GCA_903798405.1). Classification (NCBI taxonomy): domain Eukaryota; kingdom Viridiplantae; phylum Streptophyta; class Magnoliopsida; order Lamiales; family Oleaceae; genus Fraxinus; species Fraxinus platypoda. The sequence continues at coordinate 8,119 of CAIGRT010161700.1, forward strand.
TGTATTATGTTGGATGGGGAAACACTTTTAGTACTTGGTTTTATTGATGGATTCACCATACAATTGACATTCCCGCAACAGATTATTACTCGCATCTTTCCCACTTCACCTCTCACTTTCTCTAGACAATACTCTCTCTCGTTCATCTTTATCGTTCTTTCGTCACTATCATTTTCTTATATTATAGATTCATGTGTTGTCGTTCTGCAATTTTTGGATGGACGAATTATTTTGTTAGGATGGAGGGACCTGGAACTTTGATTATGTGGAATGAAAGAATGGAGGCTGTGTGATGGGGAAGGACATAGAGAGAGAGAGAGAGAGAGAGAATGACTGATGTACTGTGGCAGAGAGACAAATGTGGAGTGAAAGAATGGAGGCTGTGTGATGGGGAAGGACATAGAGAGAGAGAGGGAGAGAGAGAATGACTGATGTACCGTGGCAGAGAGACAGAGAAACTTAAATGTATTGATTGTTGCTATGCATCAAATTGGTAATGCCAGTAGTATGGTGGGACCGGCCACTAACATTTCCAATTTCAAAGAAGCAATGGCTACTCTCTTCATCTAGCAATAATATACATAGAAAAAAGAGAGACCCTTAGGAGGAAGCCTCCATGTTCATTGAGAATGATGCACAAGATGGGGAAGTTTATAATTATATCCTTGTAGTAAATGATGATTGTCTACTTTATATGCATGCTACCTTTCAGAACCAAAAAGAGATGTCACGACACCAATTATCTCCATTCTTAATCCATAAAGAAAATTTTAACGTGGTCAGGGTTCTTAATGCTTAATCTGCTGTTAAAATTCATTTGACCACTATTGAAATAATGAAAGGGAAAACAACCTTTTTCTAGTGTAAAACTTTCTTGGGTCTTGTGCAGATGAAATTGCAAGCCATGGCTGTTCTTTGAGATGGAGAGGCTTCACAATGATGTAAGACTGCCTTAATTTTTTTGTATTGGCTATTTTATCACATTTTACCAACTGCAGCATCTCTGATGCTGTTTAGTGACTCGGTCTCGTTATAATTTGGATTGAATCAAAATGTTAATGGTACTTAGGGCTGAACATGGTTCGGTTCGATTCGATTCGATTCNTGATGCTGTTTAGTGACTCGGTCTCGTTATAATTTGGATTGAATCAAAATGTTAATGGTACTTAGGGCTGAACATGGTTCGGTTCGATTCGATTCGATTCGATTCTTTCCATCAAAATGTTAATGGTACTTAGGGCTGGATGTGGTATGGTTCGATTCGGTTCAATTCGATTCTAGACCGAACCCGAATTCTCGAGAAAACCGTTGGGTCCAAATTTAATTATGGAGCCGTTCGGGTTCAGTTCCTTTCAACTCGGTTCTGTTCGGTTTGATTCGATTCTATTCAACTCTCGGATTTCGTATAATATTTTTTTTTTATATTTACAACAACGTTACATTAATTCAACTATGACATGTTCAATCTTAACTTCTACAAAATAATATAGTCTAATCTCGTGATATCTTTTGCGTTTCTCTTTATTGAGTTCTTCGTAGATTTGACAATTAAAATAAGGACTATGCTATGAGTACATAATGGTGTACACAATGCATTACACCCCCCTCACATGGAGGGGGGTCCGGTGTACATCATTGGGTGTACACATAGCATTATTCTTAAAATAATAGGAAGAGGGAGATAGTGAGTTCACAATAATAGAACGACAGAAACGGGACTACGGTAGAATAAGATATTTGAATAAAATTTAGGTCAATTTGATTAAGTTGGCTGAAAATTAGAAATAGTAAAAATCATATTTTGGGGTTGAGCTAAATTAGTTAGTAAATTTGTTTAGAAAAAATAAAATAATTTGGCTTATTTAAAATAAAAAATTTTAAAAAATTAGGAAAATTCGATTTTTCGGTTCTCGATTCAGATACATGTTCGAATATTTAATTTAAGAAGAGTCATTCGATTCGATTCAGTTGGGTCCGATTTGATTCGATTTGAGAGTTGTATCCAGTCTAATGGTACTACAAATTCTTTTTGGTAAAGGCTCATTATGTGGCTATCGTTGATATTGTTTGTGGCATCAACTTTGAAATATAATTCGCTTGTTAATGCTGTCCAAATATTCGAACATAGTTCTTAATGATGTTTTGTTTTTGTTGTTAATTTTGGCAAGCACTTGAGGCTCGTGGATATTATAGAGTTGACAGATCGACACTGTGACAATAAAAAAAACTACTGCTTTATTCACATACTGGACAGCGCCATCAATTTGATCGGATTCTTTCTCCATGATTCTGCCTCCTTCAACTTTTAAAAATATGGTCTTAGATTTGGATCAATTTATTGACTTCGCACGCCCCCAACTTACAATTGGATATAGTACTATGCTCTTAGGTTTCGTGATACGTCGGTATCGTAATTGTTTTTGTTCTTTTGCTTGATAAATCAGCTCTAAAGAGTATAGTGAGTATAGTGCCACCGTCTTCACAAGCACCAACACCACCATTTGCAAACCACCACCAACCACCTGCAGCAGTACCATTCCACCACGACAAACCACCACTAACAACCACTATTTGCGAACTGAAAACAAGCAAACCGCCAACAACCTACAACAAAAACAACCACAAAACTCAGGCTAAGCAAATCAGATCGGAGGAGGAAGAAACCACCCCAAAAAAATCCTAACCCCTACCACAATTGTTCTCTGTGGCGTTTACACGATGCTGCAAAAATTGTGTCGCGAACGCTAATGCAAGTTCGTAGTTGCCTTGACATTGCCATTCGCAATAGCATCGGGCTGCAACAGCTGCGATGTTGCTGTAAACTCTCAGCACCTCCCACGTTGCAGTTTGAAGGGATGCCGGTGAAGGATAACGAAGAATGACAATAGACAGGTTTGCCATGGCTACTTACCGAAGATGAAAGACGGTAGACAGGGATGTCGACATTTGAAGGGGTCGTGGGTGGTTGGCAACTTGTGTGGGATGCTGACGTTTGAAGGTATCACTTGCAGCTGGGACTAGTGGTGTGGGTTGTTGGCAACTTGTTAGTTGGGAAATTGTTATTTATATTTTAAATTAAAAAAATAATTATAACTTGATTTTCGAAGAAAAATAGTTATAATCTTATTTTTGAAATTGAAAATTTAAATGTAGAAGTGGGTGTAATTTCCACTTTTTCAAATAAGATATCTTAGTAGATGTGAACAGTTGGTGCCAGTTGGGTCCAATATCCTTTTTTTATTACTCCTCAAACTAGAGGAGCTATGCAATTGCAAGGTCATACGTGTACACATGTGATCACATAATTCATCCCATCTTGAGGTGAAAATTTTCAGTACTCCGGGAGAGTGAAAACTCGATACTCCCTATCACTATATAATTGAGATGAGTATATTTGGAGTCCCAATTATTTAATACACATGAGAAAAATGAATTTCCCTTGTTTCAGACCCTAGTTTCCTTTAAGCATGTTAAATTCATGTATCAAATTCCGCCGCCAAATCTCCTCCATTATACTATAGATATATTCCAAAGCTCAAAGCTACATGCCCAGATGAAATTATCTATAAATAGACGGGCAAATTTCGTTCAAATGGTACCAAATATATAGAACTGGTAAAATCCTAAATATCAAATATAACAGATAACGGTTTAAAGGAAGAATGATTATAATTTTTCTAATTTCCAAAGAATGATGCAGGCAAATCTCATTCGGTTTGCATACTAAATCCTTGAATCTCTTAATGCCACAGCTTCAAGCAAAAACCTGCTGGCACTTTTGAACATCTCCTCTTGTTTGAAATAACATCAGAAAAGGTGTGCACAATTTGTCCAGCAAGAGATGCTGGATCTTCAATAAATGTATCGATGAATGCTTTAACAACCCTCACCTCTTGAGGTGTTGCTGTCAGGCTGTACCAAGTCAAAAATTTCTGCCTAAACGATGTTTCTATATGACCATCACATTCTAACCATCGGATTACTTTGACATAATACTCAAAATTCTTGTCTCCAATTTCAGTACAATCTTCGTCTCTTTCGTCACTTTTCTTCTTCGAGGATTCCTTCTCCCTTGCAGATGCATTATCCACACTCCTCCCGCCATGTTTAGGTCTGTTGTTGTTCCTTCCATTCCCACCTTTCGCATTCTCCAACTTGCAAGGGGTGATCGGTAAGCCATTTTCTGAACTACCCACATACGGCACACATTCCAAACCAGCCCGACTAGGGATATTTGACAGGCCACCAGTGCTCATTTCCTCGACCATCTGTCCTTCAGATGTGTCTTTGTTTTTCAGATTTACAGCATCATTGTTTTGTTTTTGTTCCTCGTCCAATAAAGAGACTGCATCTCTAGTTGTCTCCTTTTGGCTCTCTGAGCGGTTGATGGTGTCATTGAGAAAATTTGCACAAGAAAATTTATCGGCACTTCTGCAAAATGCAAGATAATTATCAACTCTAGTCTCATCCCTGTTGCTGCATGGCATGACATTGTTAGTTTCATCTTCCACCGAAGAAGGATTAGAAAGGGTGCTACAGTTCGTGGCCGGACTTTGACTTTGTTCTACTTCCACGTTCGTAGAATCTATATTTGCTACTTCACTTGGAGAATTACCAGTCTGGAACTGGGCTTGATGCATTTCTATCTCCCTAATGTTGTTATCTTCAAATCTGACAAGTTTTGCAGCAAGCATAGTGCTATCTAGAAAAAAAAAATTAAATCTTACAAATGAGCGATATGGCTATAGCTTGCCTCAGAATGGAACCAGCATTTGAAGAAATTCAACAGGGAATTAAGTGGTTGAAAATGAGGAGAGAGAAACAAAGAGATGTACCAGAAGGTATATCGGACACCCTGTTAGAAAGCCTCGAGTTGAAAGAATCTACAGCAGAAGCACATAATCTCTGAACTTCTGGTCCCGAGGAAAGCCTATTTACAATCCCTCTTGCTGTCTTCACAGGTAAACCAGATAAAGGACCGACATCTTCTTCAAGCTTTTTCACTGCTTCATCTATGATTCCATATAGATTTTTGTGATGCTTAGTTCCAGCAAGAATCTTTTGGCTTAGGGAGAGTCTATAGCACAATATATCCACACGCCTCGTGTCCCTAGCCACTGTTAGTTGCTTTCTCCATGAGCTGCATAGTACTTTTTTATAAGATGAAAAAGTTCATAGAATTATTTTGATTCCTCATGTTATATAAGATAAAACAGAGTAAACAAAAAAAGGATGAGTGCCTACAGAAAAGCAATGCAATCCAAGTTTTGTAATTTTGCAGTTATAGTACAATATAAAACATGGAAATGAATAATAATAAAAAGAAAGAACCAAGACCAGACATTTACCTGAGCAAATCATTCACCTTTCCACAAGATACACAACAAAAGTTCCCATCAAGTCCCTTATCCTGCCTATTATTAGTGATGCCAGATTTTTCGTGCCGCAGGGCACATTCAAGGTGACATGACATGCCACATGACTTGCCCTGAAACGGAGGGTCTGAGCTGCAAACTAACCACAGGCTCGGGTCCTTGTTGTCATCAAACTGTAGACAAATGCAGCATGAACACCTTTTGCAAAACACATCTTCGCGATTCAGTTTAGCTTTACAAGCTGAATTTTTGCAGTATGTGGTATTAATTAAATCACCATCAGCAACGTTAGATGCATCAGTATTTGCTGCAGAAAGCAAGTGATTCGGATTATCAGATTTCCTTTGCCGTTTGGGAGTCCTTTCACCATTGTCTAATAGAGGCCGTGTTTCAGGGAGATTTTCAGTTCCTCGCTCCAGGGATTTCTTGTCAGACACGACTTTCAAAAGAAGCTCGATTATCTTTAACTTTGTTAAGCCCGTATACTTCCTTTCTTTCCCAAGCTCTGCACAGAGGATTTGCAAGATATCTTGACGGCTCCATGCTTGTAGAATATCTGCTGCACCATCTGACCACTTCGACAACTCATAGACTACTACTCTCTTTTGCTCCACACTCAACTTACTGCACTTCGATGGATCAAATACCAACTCTGGAACCAAAAATGCTTGAGTTAACAGCTGTCTGGTCTCTTTAATAGAACACATAATGCTATCATTAATCATTAGTTGAAACCCACAAGGAGAAAAAGATACAAATACTGGTGAGACGTAATTGTCTGCATTCAACTACGAGTAAACTGGACGATTTACTTAGCAAATGCTTATAATCTGAAAGGTTTTGATCTAGACTGCAAGTGGAATCTCTCTTAATACGATACATGATGCCTTGATCACCGAGCAGTCACCATGAGAAAAGAAAGAAGAAGGATCAAGGGTAATAGAAATACAAGTGACAGAACAAATATTGCCAAGAAGTTCCAAATTTATGTCCAAAAAATAGTTCTTCCCAGCACATAAATCAGGACATTGCAACCAACGCCTTCGCTTAAAACCCCAAATTCAAGAAAAGAAAAAACGTTGAAAGGAACAAACTATATTGAAAAAGATTAGCCTATTCAAACTAGATGAACGAACACGATGTACAATTAGGTGGTATAAAGTAAACCATTATAAACTATTTCAAGAAAAAGCATCGAAGTAACACAACCTTCACCTTTGACTTCCATGATGCCCCCCATGTTGAACTTCCGCAACAGGTGCGCAACGAATATTCAATTCAATATTTTAAGAAGAAAGCATCAATTTCACCAAAATTCACACAAATACATTTCAACAATGTAGTTAACCACTCTTCACATTTTGGAGAGAGAAAAGTAATAAATACAGCAAAACAGCTGGCATTTCTTTGGCATATTTAAGATTGTTCATTCTTTTCTTTCTTATAAGCATCCTTCACAATAATTAGGTAAGCATGAATTCTGGCATAATTACTTATAATGAATGCATAATAAAGCCGAAGACAAGCAAAAATTTACTGTGCCTCTGAGTGTGAGTGTGTATGCGCGTGGGTGGGTTGTCTCAGTTTAATCAAACAAAACAATCCGAAAATCCAATTAAAAAAAAAAAAGAAAAAAGAAAAAGCTAAAACCCGCATGGAATAAGTCTTAACAAACAGATCAAGATGAATTTTATGACCCAATATCCACAAAATCTGTATATAAAGATCCAAAATTTTTGTCATCGAAAGTGTCGAAACGCTCAATGTTTAACAGAAAAGAGAACCCAGAAACCAAAATTTTAAAATTAAAAAAAAAAAAAATCAAGAGAGAGAGAGAGAGAGAGAAAATTTTTACCCTCCAAAGAAGAAGCATCCATGACTAGCAATTCTTTCAAAAACAAAAAAACTATGCCCGCATTACGCCATAAGCCCGTTGTTTCTCAGCCTGAAAGACAGATTTTTTCAGTCCCAGACACATAATAAAGAGAGTCATGCATATACAGATACACATGCATATACATAAAGATGAAGGGGGTGGGATGTGATGGGGGTAATTCGAGTACCAATGAGATGCGAGGGGTGAAAATTGATGCACTAGCAAGGAATCCATGAAGAGATGGGTCCTTAACGTGGGCTATTCAGCACCCAAAGCACCATATTCATATAATAATGTCCCTGTCTCTTTGAGAGAGAGAGAGATGAGAAAAGTAAGAGGAAAAGAAATAGCATTAATATAAGCAAAACGCAACAGAGAAACAAAAGCGGCCGAACATTTACATCTATTTTACCTTTACTTCCCCCAACTACTAGTTAGTACAAATGTTGAACCTTACACAATGTGTTGGTCAATTTCCTACGTTGTGGCATTTTAGGAACAAACATAAATCATATCAAAACTATGGGCAGCGAAAGTGTTGATTATTCAGAAAATTAGAATACAAACTCCCCACCATTTAAGTAGAACCATATTGACCCGTTTGTTTCCTTTTAAAATTGATTGTTTATAGTAGGTATAATGGTCAATTTCCCACCACTATTTAACCAACATAATTCTTGTCTGCCTAACTATGATAGAAAAAAGGGTATTTTTAGTACTATTAAGGACCACGAGTCACCTATTTGGTCTGAATATCTTTTTTCCCTCTCCATAGGTGAGGTTGGAGGCATTAGTTGGCTTGAATTTTTGACTTTTTAAACCTGAAAACGAGAAATCATTATTGTACATCATTGAAGACCATGGCCTACTGATCCCTTATCAGAATTGAGTGTTAAGTGTCATACTATATGTCCACCAAGTTTTAGGATGTAAACACTTTTAATATGATGAATACATTTTATTTATAGTATATGTATTATTTAATTGAATTATTATTATGATAAATTAAATAAATAGAGTTCGTATATTCAACTCTTGATAACTCGTTAATTAAATGGAGTTATGTTTATAAAATACAAGTTACACATGACTGAATCTTAAATTATCTGAGATCATAATTAATAACTAGATACATATATCATTATTATGGATAGATCAACAAGTGTCTCACTTATGAAGTGAGTAGTTATCTCACAAACTAAAATGTAATAATATTTAAATGGACGCGTGTATATTTTGTTAAGAGAACAAAACATTGAAGACTCGCTATGGATTCTACAAGGATGCCTAACTCGGTGCCTATGGTTAATCTATAACCTTTGGTAGTGAAATTTGTCCTTCGACTTAAAATCATCATAGTACCTTATATGAGGGCCGTCATACTGTGCTGATATTGGATGTTGCTTTGTCAAGAGTCACTAATACGACATTGTTCTAGTATAACAAGAATCATATGAAAGTTGTGAATGATTAATAAAGAATTCGTCACTCTTAAATAGTAAAAGATTATGACAAGTGTTTCATCCGCTAAAGTTGATATCAGAATTCTTGATCAATGTAAGTTCATAAGTCAAAAGAATTCCAAAAATTATTGACTTAAAAGTGGAACGAAAGATATGATTGATTAATCGATATCTTGTAATTGATCGGTTTATAGAAGATATTATAGTTTCACGGTAAACAAACTAGTTTGATTTTGTTACACCACGTAATATTTTATCACATGTATCGTCGACACATTGTTAGATGTCAATCGAGGACGACAAATATGAATAAATTAATATAGATGAATTAATGATAAATTGAAAAGGGAAGTTTTAGTTTATCCTATTTTGATTAGATCAAATAATAATCCACATTGTCGAACATGGTAATCAAAAACCTGATGGATCACATACAAAACGCGAGAACTATAAAAATGAAATTTAAAATTAAATAATGATGGTGTGGGACATTTTTAGAATTAATAAATTGGGTCGTTTATTTATGGGCAAAAATTAATTAACTAATTGGTCAATTTATATTTAATGGATGGATCAAACTCACTTAAACAGTTATAAATTGTTGTGTGGAAAGATCGTGCTGAATCAAAATTCCCAAAGGAGAACAGAAAATCGTAATTGTTCATGATCAAGATTCTCAAAGAAGTTTGAAAAATTTGCCAGAGGTAAAATTTTAATCATGATTTTTAACTAAACACAAAAATGATCATTGAAGGGAATTGAAAAATATTTAATTTTGAAGGGAAGAAATGTTGAAAGAAAGAGTAATTATTTGTATTTTGTAACACAGATTCTTGGTGGAATTCGGTTCTCCGTCATAATGACCTAAAGACGGACTCTGCAATGCAAGATTGTTGAGTCATGAGTTGCCTATGTTGGAACTCTGAGTCGGGTGTTCTTTGTAGATTTTTCTCGAGACTGTCTATTTTTTATATCCAGCTATTTAGTGAATGGGCATCGAATGCAAAGTAGTTTGTTGTGGATAGCAACGGAAGAAGTGGACATGGGCGGACACACATGGGTCACGTGGGGTCAATTGATCCCCACAAAAAAAATTTACTTTTTTTTTTAATTTTTTTTTCAAGTGTAAGTTTCTTATTTACGCTTAATGAGTGTCACTTTTGTTAGTTTATCTAATTATCCATTTGTTAGTAAAATGTATTATTGAGTTTTGGTTTTAGAAATTCTTCGAATATGAATTTAGTGG